>JAODUP010000707.1:207500-210000 GCA_025642065.1 Paralvinella palmiformis | reverse complement strand
GTTTTGTACCCTAGGGATTATATCCTGGTAGATTTTGTAATGGTGGGATTTTGACCTGTGAGATTTTGTTCTAGGTTCGCTGTTGGCGTCATGGTATTCGTACTAAGACGATCCAGCCTGCTATTGTCTCGTTTAACTCTCGCTGTCGAGATATTTTTATATTTAATGGATCCACCACCCACCGCCCGCTAGTTGTCCACATCGAACCACAAACTGACTCATATTACAACGACCATCGTGTTGGTTTTCCGATATCGTCAGAAACACAAGCTTTGGATATTCATAAACAAACCAACAAAATCCAACACGAATGAGTCTTGGAATTATTACTCACCAGAAGGACCGACAGACCTTAATTAGAATGTAACCCTTTAATACAAAATTTCCATAAAAAATCTATAAAATAACAAAATAAAATTTCCATTTATTTCCATCTTGGTTCAAATTAATTGAATATACATCAAACAGCTCTTATGACAGATGATACGTGAAAAGTTTAATTCTTTTATCAAATCTATCATCTTCGGGGCGCTCCATCAATGGCTTCAGCTTGTTGTGGTGAACACCTGTCGCTGTTACTATAATAATAATAATAATAATAATAATAATAATAATAATAATAATATTAATAATACTACTACTAATAATAATAATAACTATTATTATTATCATTATCTGAAGCAGCATCATCAGGATCATCATCTTCATCATTATCATCATCAGCATCATCATCAGTATCATCATCTTCTTCATCATCACCACCACCACCACCGCCATCATCATCATCATCACCACCACTACCATTACCATCATCATCATCATCATCATCATCATCATCATTATCATCACTACCATCATCACCATCATCAGCATCAGCATCATCACCACTACCATCATCATCATCATCATCATCATCACCACTACCATCATCACCATCATCAGCATCATCAGCATCATCATCTTCATCATTATCTTCGTCGTCTCATCGTCACCGTTGTCATAACAAATAAACGTCATTTTAACAGCTTACACTATATGTCATTAATAATTCAATATTGTGGGATAATATTTCCTCATTGTAATCGATATCATTGATAAATTGGTAGAAAACACAACATATCACCAACATGCCTTGTTGACATATTTCTACCCTAGGTGTGTCTTTGTGTGTGTGTGTGTATATATGTGTGTGTGTGCGTGCGTGCGCGCGTGTGTTCGTGCGTGCGTGTGTATGTCACACAAAGCCGCTCTGGCCATCCTATTTATTACGAAAGGGCACGTACTACAATCAGCAATGCAAGAGACAGACGTTGACACCTGCCGGTTGCCGAATGAGTTACAGTTGATCAAAACACGTGGTGCCATTTACGAGCCTGATATATCGCTAGCTCAACATATCTAAAAGTCTGAACGATTGTTTACTTATTAATGACCAGTTACCTGAAATACGACAATAATCCATCGATTACAGGCAGCTCCATGAATGCCGTTGGTTCATTGACTGGTTAGCTGGCTGGCTGGTTGGTTGGTTAATTGGCTGGCTGGCTGGCTGGCTGGTTAGCTGGCTGGCTGGTTGGTTGGTTAATTGGCTAGCTGGCTGGCTGGTTGGTTGGTTAGTTGGCTGGTTGGTTGGCTGGCTGACTGGCTGGCTGGCTGGCTGGCTGGCTGGTTGGTTGGTTAATTGGCTGGCTGGCTGGCTGGTTGGTTGGTTAGTTGGCTGGCTGGCTGGCTGGTTAGCTGGCTGGCTGGTTGGTTGGTTGGTTAATTGTCTGGCTGGCTGGCTGGCTGGTTGGTTGGTTAGTTGGGTGGTTGGTTGGCTGGCTGACTGGCTGGCTGGTTGGTTGGTTGGTTGATTGGTTGGTTGGTTGGTTGGCTGGCTGGCTGGCTGGCTGGCTGGCTGCTGGCTGTGGTGGTTGGTTGGTTGGTTGGTTGGTTGGTTGGTTGGTTGGTTGGAGTAATAGACGATTTGGGAACAGCGAACGTTACGGCTTCAAATCCCAATATCGATGGGTCGTTTTTCAGTAAAATAAGTATTTTGAAAGCCCAATGTATAAGCGTCATGGCGGCAAAGACCCGATATGCACCAAGACATATTGCATTATGCACGATTTTATATACGCCTTTTAATTTCGGGAACGTTTCTTTTTGTTCCATTATAAACAAAGTTGATCAGGATAACAGACAACCGGATATCGGTTCCTAGCTTCCGTTTGTTTTTATTGTTTGTTTTTACTGTTTGTTTTTACTGGTTGTTGAACTCCCTGCATTCGTCTTTTTTTAAATTCCTATTATTACCTGGTCTGTTGACTTTCTGTGTAAGCGTGAAGGCCTTCAGGTGTTTTGCGCACGGAGCCGGGAAAAAAATTAAACGATTGAGATTGGATGGGAATGGTGTCAGTTGAGGGCTGGTATATTTGCATATGCATGAGCGCATCATTATGAATGCCGCCAGATGCCGTTGGCCCGCCTCCATCCGCAGCAACACGAATAAGCGGCTTCA
>JAODUP010000707.1:127500-202500 GCA_025642065.1 Paralvinella palmiformis | reverse complement strand
CGTTAGTAAGTTAGGGTTTCGACTGTTTTGTTGTTTGTTTGTTTGTTTGCGTTTCCGGTTCAATACCGACCTACGTTCAATAATATATCACGTGTATATACGTCGGGTCTGAATACGATGACCAAAGACAGCGACGGGATGCTAAGCCTACGATGTACCCGACGATTAATGTTAACAACGATTAATGTGATCTACTTTACATCTATGTTTGAAAGCTTCTGCGTTTCACGGCTTAGAATTCGGGCATGCATAATTAATTTCGTCAATGGATGTTACAGACATATTTCCATTCAATTCCTTCTTCCGTTGCCCTTGTCGCTCACCCACCGCTCGTCCCGCACTTAGTCGGCATTAACAGCTCAGTATGTTTTAGTCTCGTTGTGCAATAGCATTAGGCTATTCAGAACAATAGGCCACTCGGTGAATAGCCGTTTCTACGGAGTCCCTAGGATAAACATTAAATTATTAAAAGACGCATTCTCATTATATTTGTGTTCCGAGCCAAGAAAACAATATTCATTTATCGCGAAACAAAAGCTGAATTTCGTTTAGTAACAGCTCGCATTCGTATACGTAAACGTCAAATAGCATTCTACATAATTTATCTTATCGAATTGAGTTTCGTCGTTTTAGCTGAGATATTGATTTTCCAGTTGTACATCACCCTTGCAGTGTTTAAACCAGCTTCATTTACTGAAGTTTCTAAACTGACTTTATCATCCCCTACTAAGTCCTGATAGCTTGATCCTATCCCTACATCTGTGCTAAAATCTTGATTTCGCATACTAATTGTTAAAATTACTAAGATAATAAATTTATCCCAAATCTACGGAGTGTTCCTTTCTCAATTTAAACATGCTCATCTAAAACCTCTTCTTAAGAAATCATCTTTACCAGCCAGTGACCTAAACAGTTATAGACTTATTTTTAATCTATCATTCATATCTAAAGTATTAGAAAATGTTGTATTCTGTCGTTTGAACGCTCACTCGAACTGTAAGAACTTGTCTGATATTTTTCAATCTGCTTACAGAAACCGCTCTACGGAATGTTCACAACGACATAGCACTAAACATGGACACAGGAAAGGTCACAGCACTAACACTTTTAGATTTATCCGCAGCTTTTGACACCATTGATTATTCTGTTCTTCTAGATCGCCTCCATGATTGGTCTGGTATACCGGGCACAGCACTAGCTAGAATACGCTCGATCAATAAAAATAAGAAACTGTTTTGCGATGTTCCCCAAATATCTGTTCTTGGCCCACTGCTGTTTACTCTGTACACGACACCACTAAGTTCTCTTATTCGCAGCCACAAATTAGATCGTCATTTACATGCTGATGACACCCAAGCATACATATCTTTATCTACAGCAGACACTGATCTATCCCGTAAAAACCTAGGTGACTGTCTCGGTGATATCTCTGACAAACAATAAACTTAGGCTCAATGCCGACAAAACAGATTTGTTCACAGTATAGGTACATCCAGACAACGCAGCAAATTTACTCATTTCTTCCCTACGAACATCCTTAGTCATAGCATCATACCATCAGACACTGTACGTAACCTTGGCGTTGCATTTGATAGCGATTTTAATTTCAGAAAATATATTTGCCTGACATGTCGCTCTTGCTTCTGTCATATTCGTCCCCTTCGCCGTATTCGTTGTTATGCATCTCTTTCAGTCGCCGAAACCATTACTACAACACCGATTACTAATATGCTTGATTACTACAACTCTAATATTTATAACATGGCATCTAATGATATTCTAAAACTTCAGTGTGTTCAGAACTGCTTAGCTAGGGTTGTCACACGGTCTCCTCGGTTTTCCCATCCTGTCCCACTTCTGAAATCTCTTCACTGGCTCCCTGTTCAATCTCGCATCATTTCCAATCTTGCCTATCAAACTCTTTCTTCTGGAGAACCTTCGTATCCATTTTCCATGTTTTCTCTAACACCCAAGCCCTGAGAACTCCATTCATCTGGTTTTCACTTGTTGTCTGTTGCAAAGGTTAAAACTCATGCTGGGACTCGTCCTTTTTCAGTTGCTGTCCCACCCTCTTTTGGAATTCACTTCCTGAACACGTTAGGTCATTAAATATCATGGTTTCTTTCTGTCACCATTTGAAAGGTCACCTTTTCAGACCTACTTATACTTCCTAAGTTTCAACTCCATCTGATCATTTATTCATGAACTTTGCATTGTACCTGGACTACGAGTTTGTCCAACACCTGGACTAGGTGCGCCACTGAACTCGATTGTTTTCGGAGATATTGGTGCTATAGAACTTTTGTAATTATTCTATTATTATTAACACTTATGTCGATGATGATGACGACGAAAGCGAGGAAATGTAGGAACTATTTTACACGCAGCTTCATTAACTTAATGTCTACTATAATGATTGTAAGTCTTGTTACATGCATTCATTTAATTAAATAATCACAATATTATTACTGAATATATTACTACTGCTACTACTACTACTGCTACTAGTAGTAGTAGTAGTAGTAGTAGTAGTAGTAGTAGTAGTAGAAGTAGTAGTAATATTAGTACTACTACTACTACTACTAATAATAATAATAATAATAATAATAATAATATATAACAATAATAATAATAATAATGTTACTATTACTAATATCACCATTACCGCTACCACCAGTACTACTACTATTACTACTACTACTACAACAATTGTTACTATTACATTTATTGCAGTGTTTCAGGTTGATGCCATTGCATCACGAAACGTCCTTCAAACGAAGCGTACCAGTGCCTACCGTCCCCGTCCATACACAGCAATGTCCCATTAGAGATAATTTTTTAGATTTTTAGATTTTAGACATCTTTAGATTCCCCAAAATGGAACAGTAAATTCCCCCCCCCCCTCCGCGAAATCCCCCTCCCATCAACGTTTAGCATTTCATCAACCTTTCTCTATTTCCAGGTCGCATTAAAAGGACACTTTGGGTACTCATCATGGTGGTGGTCGGCGTCATCATGTGTTCTCATATCGCCATCCTCGTCATGTCGTTCGTCGAGAAAGAGATCAACGTCGAAATAAAGATCAAGTCGGCCAGAGAGTTGCCATTTCCGGCCGTCACCATCTGTAATTCTAATCCAATCAAAATGTCGGCTCTAGTTGAGGCCGCGAAAGATAATCCTTCCTTATTAAGGCTGCTAGAAATAGATTCTGGACAGACTTCAGCACGAACTAAACGATCTGTAGTAGGTTAGTTGTTGTTGTTCTTGTTATTATTATTATACTTATTATTATTATTATTATTATTATTATTATTATTATTATTATTATTATTATTATTATTATTATTGCAATCGTCGGTAGTCAACATTGCTCGAAAGTGGATCATGTTGCGAGTACGCGGTTTCATTCGCATGATAATACGTCTACATGCATCCCTTGTCCCGTAACTAATAACTGATAAATTATCAAGGCAGTCTTACATAAATATGAATGAACATGTCACCTCCTTCGGCAGAATTATTTATTACTGTCCCGAGAATGTCCACCGATTAAAACTATCCTTCGCACAAGAAGCACAAGAAGCGCTCAGCGACCCATTCCAGTAACCACCGACTGTACGTTTTCTTACGACATGTGAAGGAAATGATAATTTTTTCCCACTGGAGGTAATTTAATGTTGACAAAAATACCTTCAATTTTGTCACCGCAACTTCGTTTTGGGTTCGGTTGGTTGTACTACAGATAGCGTGGAAGTCGTGGTACGAAATAGTTTGTTACGATATTAACGATTTTTTAACTAGTTTCTGATAAACGTGGACCGCTTCTTATGAAATATAACGTACATCTTCCATAAAATGTTCAATATATATATATATATATATATATATATATATATATATATATATATTTAATATGGTGAGTTTTTAATGTGAAGAATGAAGGGAAAATGGGTTGCAAATTAAAACAATAAAATGTGAACTGCCGGTGATGATATCAACAATAGACGGAGCGTGATAAGGAAAGGGAGTTCTGGCATATTCGAGAGAGGTTCATATTTGTTCAGTTCGTTTTTTCCGCATTTTACATGTATCTGACAGGAAAATATGTTAGGAAAATCATTCAATTCCGACCGAACACCCTTTACCGGCCACAAGAAATTTGTAAAAATAAAGAAAAAAAATCCCTACCTACCTACCAATGTTGAAAATTTCAAAAAACCGGAAACACACAATAACTTTTCTTTGCCCTTATTACAAGAAACACTTATTACAAGAAGTACTTATTACAAGAAGCACTTATTACAAGAAACACTTATTACAATAAGTACTTATTACAAGAAACACTTCACTACAACATTTATTTTAGGGGCATGATTTATTTTTCAGACTTTAATTTCAATCCCGTTCTCATTGTATTAAAAACATTTCGTAAAGTGAATCTTCTCCTCGTAACCAAAGACATATATATGAATCTTAATTATCAAACAAAATCAGTAAACATGAACTAATCTATTAATGCATTAATCGGAATATTACAATTATAACCAATACAATAGACACGTTTGGAATGAACGTATATAACGAAATAATTTGCTACATACGGGGTTTTTTCTCTTTCTTTTGCGATGAAATCGTTTATATATATTTCGATTACGGCATCACAAAAATGGCCAACGTATTTACGTCATTGAGGGGGTGTTTCGTAGTAGAGATGCATAAACAGATAACCTTTTAATTGTATTTTATATTAATTTTGTCTTACTTTAATTATGTATTTCAAGTTTTAGGTAACACACTTGGAACGAGAACAATAAATATAGTTAATCCTATACACAGAAAATGATTCGACTAATCGATAAATAAGTTATAAACAATATGCTTACCTTTCACTGTCCTATATATAGATATTAACAATAATTTGAAATTGTTGGTTTAAAATTATTATATACCAAGTAATAATGGCGGCCAATCAGCTGATTTATAAAACAGTAAAAATAAACTACACGTTCAAAATCATAATTCTAATTCACGCATATAGGGCCAACATTCAGCTGTATTCCATCCAAGCCTATGACAAATAGCGTCAAAGGTGTGAAATCATGGAATGATTTAGATTAGAATTATTAACATATCAGATTTCGAAATACAGTTAATACTTCAGTTGAGAAATTACACGTTATAATAATAATAATAATAATACTGTATATTTAATAAAGCGCCCTTACTAGCATGAGCCATTCAAATGCGCTTTACAAATAGTATGTAATATAATAATACCCCAAATAATATGTCTGTAAAAACCCTGTAATGATTTAAAAGATAATAATTATTTATCTGTTATGTGTTTAAATTAGTTCTCCCCAAAACACAAGTTATAAATCCACATCAAACACACAAACACACACACACACACACACACACAATATATATATATATATATATATATATAGAGAGAGAGAGAGAGAGAGAGAGAGAGAATTAACGTGAGCCCATACCGTATCACGTAATACAGTTACTTTTGTTCTGATGGCGTGTCTATCGCAATATTATATAATTTCTAATCAAAATATCCTACACAATGACATGAAACAACCAACACAAACAGTCTCTATTACACCTGATGCGGACTCATTCTAATAATCCTAGACATGACATCTTATATAATCCGACCTATCAGTCGGATGTCGAACAGGTCCGGATTACAGAAGTTTGACTGTATGTTCAATTTCTCCCCGAGCCGTGCTACCTTTGGCTGTAGATGGAGGGTTCTGAGTTACGTTCTCCAAATCGAATATTATTTCTCTTTTTATTTCAGATGACAATGAAACATCAACCACAACAACAGAACCGGACACGACAAATATCGAACAAGAAGCGCCACCTGGAGCGAAAATAGATTATTCCGTGATGAATAACGAGTAAATATACTTTGGTCTGCTACTTTGTTATTAAACGAACATCCGGACAATAATTTAGTATCTATTCCTCTTCGATTTCAAATGAGTTTTAGCTGAACAATTATTAACAATGTGACTAACTGATTATGTGGCTTAGCGTTTGAATCAGTAATCTTCAAGTGGTCGTGTGTGCAAGCTCTACGAATTTGAATAAAACTTACCTCTCAATTGCAAATCGTCGCTCTATTTAGGTTAGACGAAGGATTTCAGACGGAGGAAGAAATTACCCGAATTTTGTCGAGTCTCCCCGAAGAAGAACGAGTAAAGATTGGTTATTCCAACACGGAGATGTTGTTCCAATGTCGATATAACGGGAGACACTGTAATATAACAAAGTACGTGGTGTGTGTGTGTGTGTGTGTGCGATCTATGTGTGTGTCTGTATGTCTATCTGTCTGTATTTATGTTCATTTCTCTGTCTGTCTGTCTGTCTGTCGGTCGGTTTGTTTGTATGTATTTCTGTCTGTCTGGCTCACTGTCTGTCTGTCTGTCTGTCTGTCTGTCTGTCTGTTATATATTTTGATTAATCTTATTATTATTGGGTTTTTTTTTCTATCAGACATTTCCAACATTTCTATAACGTGTTCCACGGTAATTGTTACACGTTTAACTCAGCTGTCCCTGACATGGATCAGAAAAATTCTACCAGAACGGGGAGACGTTATGGTAAGGTGAATACACACATACTTACACACACACACACACACAACCACACACACACACACAAACACATAAACACACATATATACAAACATACACACATACATATACACACAACCATACACACACGCATACGCAAACGTATATACATACATACATACACACACACACACACACAATATATATATATATATATATATATATATATATATATAAACACACACACACACACACACATATATATATATATATATATATATATATATATATATAAATTTACAAACACACAAACTGATAATGTCAACTATTTTTTATTGAACGCCAGTTTTATATTAATACATTTCAGGTTCTCCAAATGATATTTTGCCTTGATTTATTAAACCTCACACACTCACTCACCCAATCACTCATTACCGTAGCGTAGTCGGTTAGAACATTATGCTGCAAACCTCCAGGTGCAAGTTCGCATCGACTCAACGTACCTGCGTTTGTGCGAGATCTTACCCAATAAGTAAAATCTCGGCTATCTGGTCCAGCTGTGACCACTGTCGTGACTGAACAAACCTCTCACTCACTCCATCACTCCATCACTCGCCCGATCACTCATTCCAGCACTTACTCCATCACGCATTCACCGATATTTCAGGTTTAGAGTTAGCGGTGAACATTAACCAAGAAGAGTATCTACGAGCGGGCAATGAATTAGCCGGAGTGTTGCTGCTCGTCCACTCTCCGGACATGATGCCCTTTCCGGAAGACGACGGCATCATGTTACTTCCGGGAATCTTCAGCATCATCGGCCTTCGTTTGAACAAGATCCAGCGGGCGCTGCCACCTGTCGGCGAATGTATGAGGAACGACATCGACACGATGGATATTAACGTCTATGAGGAGCTGTATTCGTCGAAATACAGCAAAAAGGTTGGTTGAGATTTTGTCAATGAATTTGGGATTTGTTCCCTCCAATTTGCGCACGCGCACGCGCGCACACACACGCACGTACGCACGTACACGAACGTGCACACACATACACATTGGATGGGTCTACGTGGCGAATTAGCAGTGTTCCCATTTACATCGACGTTATTCAAACTCCACCGGGGGTCTTTTGGTGGTGCAGTGGTTAAAATACTGTGCTGCAAACTTACGGATTGTGGGTTCGAATCCAGCTCATCCCGGTGATTGTGCGATGTCTCCCTGGGAAGTAGCCCCTCGGGTATACATATATATATATATATATATATTATATATATATATATATATATATTATCCCAGAGTGTTACCAGTATCGAGTGTATCAGTGAGCGCCGGTGGTCTAGCGGGTAAGTATATGGCACTTGGCGCCAAGGGTTACAGGTTCGATCCCATCAAGAGGTCTAAAGTTTTCCAGGGATTAATTTCTCGGCCCTCAACATCGTGGGTGGATGACCACGTTAAATGGCGCTGCCGTCTCCACTGAATTGATTAAAATAAAGGGGGACGTTTAAGACCCCATGAGGACTGACGGTGACCACGCTCGGGATATTTCGGCTCCATCTTTCCGCACTACTCTCCTGTGGGTGGTGGGGGAGGAAATTCAACAACTACTCCACATAGAGGCCATGCTGAACAAGCGACAGCCTGGGAATACTCCCCGAAATACAAAGCAAACCAATATCGAGGCTAAGCAACTGAAATTAACTCCAAACTAGGTGTTTTCTTCCCAGAGACTCGAAGACAGATGGAGGTCACGAAAGAAATCTTGAAGTTGCTGTACGTCTTGAAGTCTTTGCAGTTCTCTCCTTGGAATATATTACAAGCCATTTTAAATAGCAATTTAATCAGATATAAACGCGCCCTCCCGCACACTCATGCACGCGCGAATATAAACACACAAAAATGCAACAGCACGCGCATCTTTCAGTCTAACAAACTATAATACGAATTAAAATTGGAGTAAAGTTTAAAATAATTTATTCGGAGAGTTAATAACATGACATTCATAATCCGGTGAACTACTTGTCACAATGGGATTGGAACCGTGGACCTACGTGTGCCTGCCATCCAACGTTGCCGACTGAACCAAGGAATTGTCGAAATGAGTCCCTTATCCGGAAGACATATATATATATATATATATATATATATATAGCATTCATTTTGTTCGAATAGTACGGATAGCAATCAATCCCTTTATATACCGTCTTTACCAAAAGACCCGTCACGTCCACTAATTACCTGTAATGATGACATTTTGGCCAGACCTGGGGTAATTGTAATTGTAATAGTAACGATTAAATTTTTTACGGTAATAATAACGGTGAATCTCATTTGGAAAGTAATAGTAATAGTCGATAAAGTAATAGTAATCCACTATTACTGAACAGTGTTGGTTTAATATGTAAATGATGTTTTGTTTTGTATTATTTATGATGAGAGTGACCCAGTAACATATAAAATACCAGCACTATCATTACCATTACCACTACCACTACCACTAATAATAATAATAATAATAATAATAATAACAATAATAATAATAATAATAATATAATAATAATAATAGTAGCATAAGCAGAAATGTAATAGTAATAGTAATAGTAAGAAATGTAATAGTAATAGTAATATATTACATTCAATATCAAGTGTAATAGTAATAGCAATACTCAGAAGTAATAGTAATATATTACATTTCAAGATACATGATACACATTAATCGTTATATCCCAAATGTCTGTATATTTGATGACGGATAATTAATCTGTATACATTCTGGAGTAAATAGTGTGTCGTTATATTAGATAGTTCGTGTAGCAACACGTATAAGATTATATCAGTTGGTACATCTGTGTTTGTTTTAATACGTTTTGTCTCTATTGTGTTTCCTATATTGTGTTTGCCATATATGATTATGAATATGAAATGAAGATCCTATTGTTGTTGTCTTTGATGATGACGACGACGATGATGATGGTGATGATGATGATGATGATGATGATGATGATGATGATGATGACGATGAGGATGATGAGGATGATGATGATGACGACGACGACGACGATAACTAATGCAGATAAACTGGAAATAAAACATTGACCTCAACATGGTTATCTATTAAATGCCAGTATCAACCGTGACACTCAATTAAGAAGCATCCTGGTTTGGTATTTGTGTTATGTGCACACGAGCGTAAGTGTGTCGCGAAGTGGGCATACCTGCGTCTATAGACACTTTATTTAAATATAGATGAACAAATAGGCCGATTTATGAATATGTTGTTTTTTTTAAATATATGTCCGCGTAATATCCGGTTCCAGGCCTGTCTGAAGACTTGCTACCAACAACATCTGATCAAAAGTTGCCATTGTGCCATACCATATTTTCCGAGAGAGGGCAAAGCTTTTGGTTACGCCGAGGTCTCCCTTTGCTCCATCCAACCGGAATCTGAACAGAGTAAGTAAACAAACACAATGACAACAATAGCAATAAAAAGAACATTGTTCTCTCAGGTCGATATATATAATATATATATATATATATATATATATATATATATATATATATATATATATTATACAATACATAGATAGCTAGATAGATACATACATACAATACTAATGATATATACGATGGTACTGACATTTACAATAAAAGAAAAATACTAATTTCTAAAACGTCGACTATTTCATCATTATATGCATGTAATGTTGATATTTTGTTTTAATTGTTGGTGCTCTTATTGTTGTTGTTGCTGTTGTTTTTCTTGCTATCGCGCGGGCAACTCTATATTCTATTTGGAGGGCATTTAATTTTTTGTTTTTTAAATAACATTTAGTGGCGCGATCGAAATAATTCCTGCTTCGCTTCTTGCCGAGCTCCTCGAATTTGGTCGACTAAAGACAGTTTGTCAAACGGACAACATACGAATATCATCTCTTGGGAGATTTTCTGTTGTCTATGATGGCTAGTGATTGTAGGAAATAGACGTCTAATGGCTGATGTGATATAAATGATGTCTATATCATTCATGCAATATTCTAGACTCCTTCAGCAGAACCGACGCCCCGGAAATTGACAAATTTAACCATACCACTTTATTTCTAAATGATAGTATTGCTGGATAGATGGACGGCATCTTTAATGGGCCACTAGAAAGACTTATCCCTGGATTAACTAAAAATCTTCTCGGTGTTAAAGGCCGACATTCCACCAATAAATAATTATTTCTAAGCGTCACAAATACGCAAGCAAATGTTATACAGTAAAAGTTGGTTATAACGAAATTCAAGGGAAATGAATATTAATTTCGTTATAATGATACCTCGACTTATCCCAGTCTTCAAATCTAGGTGCCATGTATCTATCAGATATTAGTTATCGACGCGTGAGCGATAATAGGTGAAAATAACAGTAATGTAACAATACAATTCCATGTTTCTGTCGTCATCGTAATTCAATTAAATTTGATTGTCATTTTCATATCACTTCGAAATAAAGCATATTATTGTTGTATAAATTTCGCTATATCCCAGGTTTTTTTACCATGGAAGTGAATCGAGCTTTGGCCGGATCAGCTAACCACTTCGAGTTAAGCTACTATTTCGTTATATCCTAGTTGTTTGTAACCAACTGTTACTGTATTGAACATAAAGGATTTTCACTGAAACTGCTACAAGAATTCATAAATCGATCTGGTGTTACGAATCAAAAATAAAATCAATCAAAACTCTACAAACGAGTACAGTTGTTGTTCCGTGTTAGTCCACTGTGTACACGGTGTCGCTGACCCGTAAACAACAGTCTGTTTCAGGAAAACGCACTGCGCATGCGTGGAGGATATGGCCTATTCGGATAATTTTCTAGAGTAATATTTCTCCTTACAAGTTTATTGTTAGTCACTTCCTCTCATTCATTCTGTGGACAATAGTAAAAGTAGTTTTCTGGATCTGGCACTTTGGAAATCCCATATATTTTATTAATATAATTTCGTATCATAATCTCCAGGTATTTATTTCTTTGTAAAACGGCTTATTTGATCAATATCACCATTATTATTATTATTATTATTATTATTATTATTATTATTATCATCATTATCATCATCATCATCATCGTCATCATCATCTTCATTATAATTTTGTCTGTATGATGTTTACATGTTTCTTTTCTACGCGTAAACATATGTCTGCTTACATTGATCGGTTCATCCATCTTCTCCTGGTGGCATCTGCTTCTGAAGAGACAGGTGTTTCATTGTCTGCAATCCTGTATTCTATACAATACATATCTGCACGACTAAAAATATGCATACCATGAATACCGCATGCACGTCACTAGACATCTACAAAGCAGCTATGGTAATATATTTCACAGAGGAGTGCATGGACAAAATAAATAAAGAATTTGCGGACAACACGTTGACCTGCGATTGTCCCAGCATCTGCAAGTGAGTACAAATGTTTCGTAATCGAATCCGAAATGAAAGAACGCTGTTATGGAGCTCGATTCGCGTATATTACAAATGGCGTCAGGACGACGTTAATCGTTTCCTTATCTGATTGTAGCGAGGATATCTACCTGTCGAGCATCTCCACGGCACAGTGGCCAATAGTATCTGCTACCGTAAGTATAGAGGTCTTCCCCTCTTCATCGTCTAACTCTCGATATAAATGTTTGGCGACCCCGCACCATCTAGTACGAGAAATAAAGATGTCATGGAAGGATGTCATACGACAATCCGAGATATATTACAGTTGCTGAGACAGAGGGGTGGGGCATCTTCTTGGCCAAACTGGTAGCGCCGTTCACGACAGGCCTCTAGCACTTGGATTAAAGCCCTCGGATGGCTATATAGGAAGGGCGTTTCATCTTTAACTTCGCCTGATCGCCTTCGGATGTCACTCGGCCGATTTAGACGAACTTCTGAATAAAAGTGACCGTAAAACAACAACATTAAAATTTGCATTGATCATATGTTCAATTATGAGGTAAACATTGTTGTTTTACGGTCGGTTTTGTGCACACGGTCAGCTAAATGGGTCGAGCGACCTACTACGGCAATGAAGCGAAAGATGAAACATCCTTTAGATATAACTTAGCCGAGATTTGAACCCGGGCGCTGAATGTCTGTAGCCAACTGCGCTACTGAATAGGCCGTGAAGACACCCTCCATGTGATTTTTGATTGATTAAACTATGAGTTTATGCTTTCATTATTAAATGAATATCTTCGAAGATTGTGTTTTGGGGAATCTAGCATCTGCCATGCAGCAAAAGGTTAACAGGTATGAGACTGAAATAGTATGTTTTTAGTATTAATGAAAACATATGGCATCCGGAAAAATAAAGTCCTGGAATGAGTGAGTGAGTGAGTGAGTGAGTGGTGAGTGGTGTGTGAGTGAGTGAGTGAGTGAGTGAGTGAGTGAGTGGGTTTGGGGATGAGTGGGGGGAGTGAGGTGAGGGGAGTGAGTGAGTGAGTGAGTGAGTGAGTGAGTGAGTGAGTGAGTGAGTGAGTGAGTGAGTGAGTGAGTGAGTGAGTGAGTGAGTGAGTGAGTGAGTGAGTGAGTGAGTGAGTGAGTGAGTGGCATAAAAATGTCATTGGCATTACCGCCCCATCTTTGCCCCTTAGGAGTAGTAAGTCAAGAGGCAGATCTATTTGGACTAACTCTACATCCCGATCCCGTAGGGGTCAATATCGAAGTGACCTCAACCGGAAGTCGAATCCGGACCTATTGTCCGCAATCCTCTGTGACATTTTCCTGCTATTCACTCCTAGTTTCGGATTTGTATCACAAATCATAAATAATTGACTACCTGTATCAACAATTGGAGGTCCTCCGTGCCCGTTTATCCCACCATGTGTACAAAGATGGCCCTTTATGACAGTAACATTTGCTTTATTCCATGTCATCATCGTACCAGGACGAAGTTATGGACGAATTGGCCTATTTCTATCCGGATATGTTCGAAGAGCCGGAAAACAACACGGATCCCGATTACAAGAGTAAGATCATGCTGAACAACTTCCTGAAAGTGGTCGTGTTCTACGAGGATCTCAACCACGAGATGGTCACCGAATTCAGGGCATATACGGTGAGCGAGTGCATAAAGATGCAAAGCACAAATGATTAGAGGGTGTCCTCGTTTAAGTGCACCAACTTCTTTGGATTATCGAAACTGTCCTACGAAGAGACGATCATCTAAATAGCGAATTAACATAAAACGGTAAATAAAAGGAAAGGAAATCACCTCAAATGGACTGTGTACTGTCACAAAGGTCAACGACATAGTACAGTCAAAATAAGACACGGAACGATATTCGAAAACGTCGTTAATGATGAAATTGTTCATAATATAAATACTTTAATCTTTGTGTACTTGGTAATCGAATGATTTCGAATACGGTTGCCCAATTTGACCTTTCCGTAATCGTGTCCAACCAAACGAATTGTCTTTAAACGCGCATCCAAAGCAATCAGAATTCTAACAAACCGCAACAAGAAGTATTTCCTTGCGCGCGTCGAGAACTAGTTGCGAACGAAACATCCCATAGCTACAGGTGACAGTGGTATTCGATCCAGGGCGGGGTTATTTGCACTACGGTACGCTACCACCCGCCCCGAGCGTCTGTCCGTCGTAATTGCTCTTTCTCGAGATGATATTGCTGTTATACATTACTCATGCCGTCCATATTCCAGGAGATCAAGTTCCTTAGCGACATGGGAGGTACGATGGGTCTCTGGATGGGTGTCTCCGTACTGACCATTATGGAGATAATGGAGTTCGCCGCCACCGTACTCTACTACTTCTTCACCAAGAAGAAGGAACCGCCCAACCCGCCTAACGTTAACTCCAAGGAACACTACGACCAGTGGCGAATGACCCAGGTCAACCAGATGTTCGGTGCCGAACTCTATGTGCCGCCGAGCTCTAAGTCCGATCAGTAACCGGGTCTCGGTCGGGATGATATGGAACAGTGGCGACGTCGATGAGACGATGATGAGGTCGCGAAATGAGGAAAATAAGGTACTGATGATGAAGATGGTGTGTTGTGGTTATCGCGTGACGTAATGATAAGGTGATCTCCTAATCAGATGAAGACACGGGGGTGCTCTGTGTAGCGATGCTGCTCTGTAGTGATGAAGCATTGTATTGACGATGCAGGTGGATGATGAAGAGATGTGCCGATGAGATAGTACGGTGATGAGGTGATGGACACATTCAGCATTGCACATATTACCGACTATTTATTTACCAAGATAGTGCCTGTTGGTTTCTGATAAACTAGAATTGTGGTGGGGGGGGGGGATATTCATATAATTATCTTTTATAAGATAATGTTTTCGTATGTGTTTTTGTGCATACCTATATCTACCTATCTGTTTATCTATCTATTTATCTATCAATATATATATATATATATATATATATATATATATATATATATATCGGTACTTTTAAATCAGGTTACTGCAGCATCTATTTATTTCCATTGTGAACAATTCATATAACACAACATTAAAACCCCCGCTCCACATGGACATTGAATCTTGCTATTGTGGGGGGGGGCTATAATTGAGCCTTCGACCCATATAACTAAAGGTTTAGAATAATTAGTAATACATTTTAAGGAGTACACGTCAAAGTCCCACTCATAGTCCCAACTAATGTCATATTTACCGCCGTTTAACACTCCCTTGTCAGAATGTTTGCGTATACACAGACAAACAAACAAAACACGCATAGATTCGCGTTTATGTATAGAGATATGTAGACTGGGTTATCTTATATTTCAAAAGTAACTGGACAAATCTTAGTGACCATCTTCTCTGTAATAAATTGAAGAACATTTAATTATATAATGATGGGGCTAGAGTGTATCTGTGTGTATCTCTGTGTGTGTCGGTCTGTCTGTCTGTCTGCCCGTGTGTCTGTCTGTCTGTCTGTCTGTCTCTGTCTGTCTGTCTGTCTGTCTGTCTATCAGCGCACATACATTCAGCACCAGTGACTGTGATATGTTAATACATGCCTCGTAATGATCTAAATTCAACATATTGTTGGATATGACTTACTACCAACTTCAACAAGATAACAACCAACATGTACATATATCCTTATTGCTAATACTTAAATAATAACGGTCACAACATTGGTGTCTGACTTTCTTCATGCCCGAATTAATATATGTATTATATGAATGAATGTATATATATATATATATATATATATATATATATATATATATATATATATGAGAGAGGTTTAAATATTGCAGTCATAGTGTGATTTTGTTCTTAGAGATGTATTTAGCTCCATTCCATTTTGTAACCAAAGTACTTGCACGTGAATGGTAAATGCATTATGACGGTTGTATTAAGTTATACCTCGTAAATATGTTATGCACAATGTATATGTCCTCATTTGTGCCCGTATGTGTATGTGTGTTTATGGACGTTAGCATGCACAAGAACGCGATGAATCAAATTTGAGTTAATAGTAATAATCCTAATTGATTTTACAACCCATTATAATAACATATAATTATTTCTAATTTCTGCTCTTTACTATAATATAAACAGACACAGCGATATTGTTTATGTTCTGTATCTTGGGTTATGAAACAGAATAAATTATTAAATATTACTGGTTGCGCATGTTTGTTTGTTTGTTTGTTTGTTTGTTTAGTTGGTTGGTTGATGCAGACGAATGGGAGAGATTGTATGCGTGCGTGCGTGCTTGTGTGCGCGCGTGTGTGTGCGTGCGTGCGCGCGCGCGTATCATTTCTTATTCGGGCCAGGTGTGGTTCCCTCTGGCCTCCACGGAACAACAAAGCAGTGAAATAATAGGACATTGAGCCGAGTTCAGATCGTTGAAGATATCCAGTCACCATTCATAATAGTTTAGATGTACCTTGTAAGCTTTCTTCTTCCGTTGTCTAATTTGGAGGCCCCCAACTGGACTCACATCGTTGTAGGACAGGTAGGTGATTAATGATTGGTTGTTGGTGTTTTACGGCCACCTTTTGTGCACATGTCAGCTAAATGGGCCGAGCTGCCGCCGAGGGTAATGAAGCGAAGTCAAAGATGAATCGCCCTTCAGACATGCCCAGGCCGAGATTCGAACTCATGTTGTAGTGATCTGTGAACCAACGCGCTAGGTATGAGAGGTAGACTGAACAATTTGTGACCAATAATAGATAGTTCTTAAAGTCGGACGTCTGCTTTGATACTGTATCACTGGAAGATCTCTTGGTAGCCAATACCCCTTTCGAATAACCTTGACTTTTGTTGGCATTATTAGTCGCCATATTTCTTATATCTAACCAGTTATACATCAAATACGAGATTTGGTAGAAGAAATGCTGTAATAAGTTTGCCTTGACATGGATCACACGTGACTAATTAATTATACAGCAAAATATGCACGCATGCTCAGCGTTCCCAGACAGAGAGTGGTGACGTTACACACATAACTGAACAAAACTACACCAAAACGCAGACAGGTTGATGACGTCGGTACACAACTCGATCCGCGGAACTTGCCGAGTGAAAACGGACAGGACCGACTATTCATCAGGATGCCGTCTATGGCTCGCGAATTTGAATTTCTGTGTATGCTCAACAGACCTAGGGCAGAAACATTTCAAATTTATCTAAATGAGTTACAGTTACAGTTCTGTATTTAGAAGCATGATTTATGAATGTGTCTAGATAAGTTACAGTCACATTCCAAATGTATCTAGATACATTTAGAGTTACATCTTCTGTGCGATGTATGATGTAATTAGGTGTATATTGATTTCATGATTAGCATAAATTATTATTGTTGATCATATTTCTCAGTTCACGATTGCGATTTAAAACATGCAAGATGCAATTAAACAAAATTTAGACAATTACCATAGCTCTCCTAATAATTTGTATTAAAGGCCACTCAATTAATTGTCGGTGTGTATGTTAAACGTATATAGTATTAATGGAAATCTTTATTTGTGTTAACATATGCAATTACATAAATAATCATGTCTCTAAAATGTATCTGAGATTCAAATATTTTTGCAATGAATCTAGTTACACTTGAAAATTGACAAATGTATCTATATTGTCAATTATATCGAAAACAGTGTCTAGATACAATGCATCTATATACAAAATCTAACCGCCCCAGGTCTGACACCCAATTAAATTGTCCGTGTACTGTAATGTGTTTAACGTTTAAAGAAATCACAGTTTTGATGAACTTAAAACATAAATGACTAATTAATCTTATCTACAGTTTAATAAGGAATTTTACATTTCGGGGCAGACTGAAAACTTTCAGAGAATTGCTTTAATCATGACGAAGATGTTTTGCTTTAATAATCATACACATAAAAGGATACACAAGACCGACATGGGTATCACCTGGTCATTTCACACACACAAAAAAACCAGATAGACCACATTTGCATAGGAAAGAAGATGTGAGACTGAAGACAGGAGCAGACGTGGCATCTGACTACCACTTGCTGATTGCCAGACTTAAACTCAAGCTGAAGAAAAACTGGATGGGGATAGCAACTAACAGACGAAAGTACAATGTCGTCCTTCTGAAAGATCCACAGACAAGAGTGGAAAACAAGCTGAACCTTGCTAATAAATTTCAAGTGTCACAAAAGCAGTATGTAGAAGAAGAACCAGACCTGAACAGCCTGTGGCAGAACATCAAAGAGATACTGACATCAAATTGCCATGATGTCGTTGGCCTGAAGAAGATCCAACAGAAAGATTACATCAGAGCAGAAACCTGGCGCATGATTCAGCTGCGGGAGGAGAAGAAATCAGCAATAAACAACAGTCGAACACGAGCGACAAAGGGACAGGCACAGGAAGATCACACAAAGGCCAACAGAGAGGTAAAGAAGAGTACTAAAATGGACAAACGAAACTACATCAACGGTCTGGCAAAAGAAGCAGAACAAGCTGCAGATAGCGGAAACATGAGACAGCTGTATGACACTACCAGGAAACTAGCAAGCAAGTATAGCAAGCCAGAACGACCTGTTAAAGACAAGCAAGGGTGGAACATCACGGGAACTGAGCAACAACTCAACAGATGGGCTGAACATTTTGAAGAACTGCTGAATAGACCTGCCACACTGGACCCCCCAGACATACAACCAGCAATAGTGAATATACCCATCAATTGTGACAAGCCGACCGAGGAAGAAATCAGGAAGGCCATAAATCACCCGAAGAACAATAAAGCAACAGGACTGGATGACATCCCAGCAGAAGCACCCAAGACAGACATAGACACTTCTGTGGAACTATTGTATCCTCTTTTTACTAAGATTTGGGAAAAGGAATAAGTGCCATCAGACTGGAGAGATGGATATTTCATAAAACTCCCCAAGAAAGGAGACCTCAGCAACTGTTCTAACTACAGAGGAATATCACACTTCTGTCAGTGCCTGGGAAAGTCTTCAACAGAGAATACTCTTGGAGAGAATCAAAGGTGAAATGGACCCATGGCAGAGAGTAACAAGCTGGATTCCACCCAAAGAGATCATGTGTTGATCAGATTGCAACACTACGCATCATAATAGAGCAATCCTTGGAATGGAACTCCCGACTCTACATCAACTTTATTGACTATGAAAAAGTAGTTTGACAGCATAAACTGGGATACACTATGAAACTGCTAAAACATTACGGCATACCGACCAAGCTATGAAGGAACAGGCTGCAGAGTAATACATAGTGGACAACTAACGAAGCATTTCAAAGTGAAGACTGGAGTTAGACAAGGTTGCTTGCTGTCCCCATTCCTCTTCCTTCTGGTCATCGACTGGATATGCACAAAGGAGAGAATAAATGGAATCTAGTGGACACTAAATACGCAACTTGAAGACCTGGACATTGCGTACGACCTAGCACTGTTGTCCCACAGCCATCAACAGATGCAGGAGAAGACAAGTCAACTGGCAGCCATCTCTTCACAAGGATTGGCAAGATTTATACAGCTCAAGAACATCTGGAGCGCCAAAGTGTTGTCATTACACACAAAGATACGCCTGGTTAACTCCAATGTGAAGTCTGTACTATTGTATGGAGCAGAGACATGGACGACAACTAACACCACCACCAAGAAATTAAAGACCTTTATTAATAACTGTCTGAGAAGAATCCTCCAAATTCGCTGGCCAAACACCACCAGTAACAGCGACTTGTGGGAGAAAACACACCAACAGAATGCTGGAGATGAGATCAGAAGGAAACGATGGGGTGGATTGGTCACACACTCCGGAAACCAGCATCAACTAACATGGAATCCATAAGGAAACAGAAAAAGAGGACGCCCAAGAAATACGTAGAGAATGGACCTCCTGACAGACATAAAGAAGACAGGTTACAGATAGAGGGAGCTTGAAAAGAAAGCCCGGGTCAGGAGACTTTGGAAGACTGTTGTCAATGACCTATGTCCCAGGAGGGGCGAAGGGTGAAGAAGAAATCATCACGACGAAGTCAGCAACTACATCGTACATTTTTGTCCTCGTGTCCCGACGCATTCCGCGAGAGACGTTCGATCCCGAATTAACTTGGTCTCATCTTCGCTTCATTTGTCCAGATTCGTTATTGTTAAATGATGATTGCCGTCTCTCTAATGAACAATGGTGACTGCTACATGATATAGAGTGGCCTCTCAGAATCTCTTCTCCAACCTTTGATTTATGGCCGACGCCATATCCATGCAGCGAATATACATATCGTTAGATGTATACAGTACCATAAAGATCATAAAGAGGAAGAAGAGACGGTTGGCTGTTTTGCGTGTAATAAATATGCTGTGCTGGTACCTAGCGGTAGACATGGTACGAGAGATTACCAGCAAGTTTGACAGTTTCTATCAAACAGTGTGGGATTGAATAGAAGATTGAAGACAGGCAATTATTGTGCGGCACTCATTCCCACAACAGTCGAGGCAAATGTCCAGGCCTATAATTTTTTTAATTTACAAGGGAGAAAGTGTTAGGCAACATTCCAAATATAATTAAGATAGAGTAGCCGCATGAAATAACCAAAAATACTTATGTTATCGTCTTGCTGGCTGCCAATCAATAATCCTTGAATTTCTATGTAAAATTCTGAAATAATTTCATATTAATATTGAAATATAATTAATGAATTATATCATGGATCACAAGTCCTCTGGTGCTGAAGAAATACTATAATTATGATTATCATAAGTTTGGTCAACTGAATATATAATCCATGTTATTTGACTACCCTTAGAGGTTAATCATAATTAAATCGCATGCATTTTGTTTACAGTTGGTCCAATATGGTCACCATTTGTCTAACTGTCAGCAAGATATCGATACATTTATATTTACTTTTAAATGTATTGCTCCAGTCCAACACAATGAGCCTCTACACCCACCAGTTCCCTTTTCTTCCAAGATACCTGATGCCATCGGGTCTCTCATATTCGTTTTTGGCCACAAACTATGATTACAGTAGAGGAAGAAAATATACTTATTTCAAAAGGGGAATATACAAAAAAAGTGTATAATAAATGTGCTGCAGGTTTAGTTGGTGTTTTAAAGAAAGCAAACTCTTTCCATATGTGTTTTGCTGCTAAGCAGTATCAAAATCTTCCTACAATAGTCATGCTGTGCCTAGTTCAGATTTAAAGTAAATATGTACAGTGATAGAAGGCCATAATACAAGGAAAGCGAGAATCTTATTCTTGTAAAACAGTACAGTTTGTTGCACACTTGTATAGTAATATCTGTCTGCACCATGTTTACATGTGAATAGTAAGGGCGAAAAGAACCATAAACCTTTGAAATTAAAGTATTTTTGATTGATCAGTGTCGATAGTTTGGATATTTAACAGGTTGTGCATGCAACTATTATGCAATTGTTCACATGTAACTAATCCATGAAATTCTTCTTCAATTTCAGCTTTGCAAAATTCTGCTACTTTCAGTTGATAGATTGTCACCAAAGAGCCTGAATTTATGATGATCTATTTAACCTTTATATTTATTTCATATTTGTAACTTATATTTAAATTGACGACTACAAACAATTTTATATCAGGGTTATACGTTCAATCATCAACATCTTCACCAGGTTTCTGCTGCATATCTTGAAATGGCACTATGAACATTACGAATGTGTAGAATAATTTCATGAAAAACTGGGAATAATTATACGTTGTTGAACATACGATATGGTACATAGATAAACATTGTGTACACTATCTGTTAGATTTTTATAGCAGGTTTAAAGCTACCACAGTTTCTTACACACGTATTTGAATACACATGAATTATTATTTCTAGTGTCTTTCTGTACACATGTAAAATATTGTAGTTATTATTTTAGAATCCGAAATGCATGTTCTTAGTCCTAATATCTTAGTTTCTCATATATTATGTGATATTTTACTAATATTTGAATCACAATAATATCAATAAATAATATAAAGCAGAACAACTCATTTCTTGAGTATTTCAGTATTACATTAACAGCTTTGCTGTTGTGTGTCCTATATATGATGGCGTGTGTTATTTTGATCTAAAACTTTATTCATTTCATGTGATAACATGTACATATAATAAAGTGCACTGGTTTATGATTTAATTCACTGCCTTGTTTTATTTCCAGAATACATTTGCTCAATATATTTTAGCATGGTGATTATCTGAAAGAAACGTAACATACAGTGGCTGAAATGCATGATCGTATAGACACATATCTATTACAGCACATCATAACACACCTTGTATTGTAAAAAAGTCATGCAAAAAATAATTCTAGACTACTTAATACACTATTTAACTGCACTAAATCCAGGAGCACAAACCTTTCTATTCAACTCAATCGCTATGCCATAGATGCCACTATTACTCCTCACAACCCCATTTATTTAGCTTTTATCCTTGAACATTTCCAGTTAAATTGTCCTATGCCTGCTTGAATATTTCAATTATTAAATAACGTCCAAATACCGACTTCTCTTGTGAAGGCCCATTCGAATGTACCATGTTTTCCGCGAGGCGGCGCTGCTAACTGTTTATTTCACACAATGGCATGTGTTATCACCCGCTGTACCGTCTTATTCTACGTGGTCATTGGTACCATTCACTGTGATCATCCCACATGTCTTCTGATCATCCCACGCCAATAATCAGACCTTGTGATTATATCAGCCTCTTGATGGTAAAACCACCAACAGTATAAATTTCAATCTATATGAATTTATCTTTGAATACCTGGAGTGTTTCTTTCCTGTCTTTTTGTCTTTATATAGTAGACACTAGACCGGTTCATGAGGCAGTGAGCTCCGGTTAATGTTCAATCCCAGCGAGAGATTAATTTCTCGGCTCACTACATCGTGGGTGGCTGACCACGTTAAATGGCACTGCCGTCTCCAATGAAATATAGAAAATAAAGGGGGGCATTAAAAACCCCTGAGGACGTAAACACTCTGGCATTGACCACCCTCAAGGTATTTCGACTCCATCTTTCCGTACTGCTCCCCTGTGGGTGGTGGAGGAGGTGGTTTCTCAACCACTACAACATAGAGGCTGTGCCGAATAAGCGACAGCCTGGGGATTCTCCCCAAAACATAAAACAAACAGCTGCATGGGGTTCCCCCCCCCCCCAACCCCACCACCACCACCAACCCATGCGCATTGTGGTAGCTCGCGGGATTGGGAAGTGTGGGCCACTTCAATATTGGGGGCGGGCTTTGCAGAATCAGAGCCCGAACGTGAATGGTGCCGTTCTATTCTGTTATGCAGACAATACCCAATAATTTTTGTAAACCTAGGTGACAGATATATCTATTGTTAACCAATATACAATAGCAACGTATGATTCTTATTGTTAACCATTGGAGAACATTGTAGGAATCCCTATACATATGCTATAGAAATTCGTGACCATTTAAGCTATATAAACAGAAGTATCTGCCCGGGTGGCCGAGGACTGGGAGTCAATCCAATGCGGGGCGGGGCTGTTGCCAGCCAGAGGTATCAACCCGGGTGGCGGGGCGGGGCCCGGCGGGACGGTTGCGGCCCACTTCAATAAGGGCTGGAGCGGTTGCGCGCCGTAAGTGCTAACCCGTTCAGAGGCCAAGTAGACACACAGCGAGCATCTCTCCAAGCCTAAAACAAAGTCATCGGATTATAACACGTAAACGATCCCTTTAAACAGTTCAATGGCTTTAAACCTTTCCCAGCAAGTTCTTATATTGTAGTAAACTGTAGGCTTATGGACTACGTATCTGACTATCCTTTTAGGGCCATCACACCTAATATTATCACAACATTGTCGAGTTCAGTTGGTCACTTTCAGTATGGACTGTTAACTCCAGCCAGACTTATAACATAATATGTATTCGATAGTGGTTGGGTTCTTTTATTCCATATGTGACACAGGACCGGCGAGGCTTGAAGTGGTTCACGACCTCCATTTCATCAACTATCTAAACGCATTGCCACACCAATATTCCCAATTTCCATTTACACCCCGGTGTCGGTGTTCAGAGTAGACGGTGGCGATGTTTAAGCGCGCAACGTCCACCGAACCTTAATAATTTATACTCGTTCTGGTTTTTTTTTCAAATAAACAAATGAACCTTCTACCATTAATAACGGTTAATATAAATCTGAAATTCAACACATATTACACACAGATTAACAACACCTTTACCTCTTCATATTCCTATCTGACGGTTATCTATCGGAGCTGTCAAATGTCAACATCAAGCACGAACTCCCAGATGGTCTAACATCAGATTAATCATAATCCACAAACACAATAAAGGCTGACGCCTAAAGCTAATTCCTTCTGAACGACAATGTCATAATTATGGAATTATCATACGTCCAGCAATTATTAGAGCATCTCATTATTAGCATGAATTAACGACAGTATAATGTAGGTGGTCTAATTTTAACATGGATTAATCGATGGCTTATTTGGCCCCAGAACTCGCCTCATTACTTTTGGATGTTGCTTGGGCCATTTAACCTATGGTGTAGACAAACGTGGTCCTAAAAACAACATTATTATCATTATTATTATTATTATTATTATATTCATCGTGGTCGTCGTTATTCTATTCTACAAAAGTTCTTGTATGGATAGTTTATTCCACAATTTTTATTTACAAACATTTTGCTCATAGACAATAAACAATTTTCTTAAATGTAACAATTGATCAGGAAATTCAGGGGCCAATATGGCCTAGGCTGTCTTCCTATTGGACTCTGAACAAATACGTATAATCAGAACAATTTTGATGAACGCGATTGTATTGCGTTTTTGCCAATAAAGAGGTACGTACACGAGGATGTCTCTGTCCTACTGAAGTTTTTAACGATAACAATTGGATTGATCAGAGTACGGTTATAACAACGACATACTAGATTCAGCCAATAATTCACAATAGCATCGAGATATCATTGATGTATACATTGTTTGGCTTCAGTAGAAAAGTACGAGTGGTGATTTGACGAGTCTTGACGAGAATTGGCTCCGGGAGGTAACCCCCGAAGCTAGGTTTGACCATTTGTTCCATATTTGGTGTAATGTATATCATGGAAGGTTGCTAGAGAAACATGACGGACATCGCTGAATGTACATTAGATTTGATTGACGCATCTCATTGTTAATTTGAACATCTTTATTTAAAGGGAAAATTGTGGTTCGCGATATCAAACGTGAACAGAGAGGATGTGTACTGATATAAATCGTCTAGTTTCACTATTCGAGAAGAACGAAATAATGGGTCATTATGGCTGTTAAAAGCAGCTTTATCAATGATGCGGGTTGTCGGTTTCTGGAGTATTTTTTTCCTATGTTGGTATTTCCCCATATGAATATCCCATCAGAAAGATGAGGGTGAATTAGGGCGAAGCAGAGGTTCCTTAGCATAGCATGAGATAATATGTGTTTAACTTGTTTGATAGCAAACATTTTACTGTTTACTCGAGATAAATGTTTCCGCCATGAGAGATGTTCATCTTTTGAGATTCCGAGAAACTTAACAGGTGATTCAACGCAACCATATAATATGTATGAATTCAATGGACGAACTAATAATTCAACTCATACGAAGTCTTTAGTCAATCATACCAACAATTAGATTCAGAAATATTATCCGATAATTATTATCCTATATAGCTACTTATATGACGTTAATCTATCAGTAGGTTTGAAGCCCTGGTTGTTGCTCCCCTTTCCCTGTTGGCTAAGTGAGTATTCCAAATATGTCCCATCTGGCCAACAACACATCACTCCCGCGTATAAAGTCTGTACAAAGCCAATGTGCCATTAGCATTTGGTTTTCCTACCCGAGTTCGAATCTCGGCGTGGGCATAGCTAAAGGGTGTTTCATCTTTGACTTTCACCATAGTATTTCTTTCCCGGATTATTATTATCCAGTAGGACCAGGGATTTCCCCCCCCCCTCCCCCAACCGCCATATTCCGTGGACCTTTTCTCACATAACATATGACCATCTCTGAGGATCCAACCGAGCTAAGGCTTCCCTCAATATACAGTATTTCCTTCATTCCGCGTTAGCAGTTGACTAACTAAACAACCAAAATAAGGTACGTTATCAATTAATTTCTTAGATAATTAAATGCCCCTTTAATATTTTCTAAGTTTGGACATAGATTTCCACAATATAAATCACCGAACTTCATCCATAAGTATAGAATTAATGAAATGGTGAATATTCATCAGCGTATGTATTCGCTGATTATCTGTGAACTATACATCAGGTTAGAAGCTCCGGAGTTGCAGTGCTGTCATGTGGCGAATGGGTCACTCAGCCTGAAATGAGAACCTGACAGGACTTGAGAGTTGAGGTGTTGTTTTGATACAGGTCTAACTCAGTGGTAATAATATTGTAAAACGTCTTACAGCAGCCATCTAGCTGGATAACGCCCTATATAAATGTCACGTATTATTATTAATCTTATTATTATCATATTATTATTATTATTATTATAAAATAGCTTAAATACTCTGATAAATCGTCTATATATATGAATATATATATATATATATATATATATATATATATATATATATAATATTAGTAGGAGCCGGGAATGCGCTTGGTGCTGCGAACTCCTTGTCATCATGGACAGGAAACGAGCAGTTTTCTGTTCATCATAACGTTGTTCAATGTCTGATCCCGTGACTACTTAACCAGATCTAATGTTGTCAAACATCAGATAATATTCCCGTGGTCTTCAGTCATGAGCAATTCGTATTTTATATAGCGCCATATTTAACTTGAATTGTTCAAAGGCGCTTCACATTTAAAACATAATTAAAACATATTTTGGACTCATATAGCACAAACATAATAAATAGATTTATATATTGTGAATCGGCGATTGATAGTGACGTATTAACTTGGCGAATTGACAATCTGGACAGGATGGCGACGCGTTCTAAGCTGGCGAATTCTTGGGTTCTAAAATGATCGGATTTCGTCATTTCATCTGTAATATAAAGTCTTAATTAGCTGTGTAAATTCACGAATAACGTCTCTAGTCACACCCTGAAAACACGCCGACAACACCGTACAACAAAAAGACGTTGTTCTCAATGGCTGGGTGGACTCCGGGTTATCACAAGTCATACAGAAGGCAATGGCAATCGATACAAGTGTCACAGTTCAATCACTTTAAACGTTCAGTGTGGCGTGTAATTAGCTTGCATGTGAATGTTGAGTGTTGTATTGTAAATCTATGATCGCCGTTGATTGCGATGCGTGGCTCTTGCGATAGTTTGTGCTGGATTGAAATAAAGTGCATCCCGATATAGGATATTGTCTGGTGATTTTATATTTAAGAAAATGATGCCAATAAACGATTATCATAATTCGGTGTTTTTGTTATGCACCTTTCGAAGGAACAATTTTATTTAGAGAGCTAGACAATCACATCCTATGCTGCACAATATTAACAATTGGTTCAACTAATTTGATATTTATATTTTAACGTTGATAGATTCCAATGCTTTTGCTGTGAAAACTAAATATATTTGTAATACTAAATATAAATAGCTTATTGACCAAAGTTCAATTTAATTATTGTATGAAGACTGATTTGCCTAAACAAGCTCCCATTATGGAGAACAATAGTATATGGCCACAACTGTGAGCTTACGACGAGATCTATGATGGCGTCTTAGTCTATAGATCGCCGTATTATAAATAGGCTATTTAAATAAGATGCTTACAAAATATTTCTTTTCTTGCTGCAAATTTAATATGGCTTGGCAGCTTATTCCACAGTCTGGGGGGGGGGAGTTGATGCTCGGAAGGATTTCTCTCCATACATTGCTTTGTGGCATTTCGGTACCTTCGAAGGTGAATAGGATTCAGATCGCAGCATTATATATGTCTGGATCAGATCTCTTAGAAAAAGTGGCGCTGTTCCACTCAGACCTTTAAATATGTGAACCAGGATCTTGTACAGTGATATGAAACGTGCAGCTGGAACAAAACTGGTGTTCTATGTTCTCTTTTACGAGTGCTTGTCACCAAACGTGCAGCACAGTACTGCACTCGCTGTAAGCGGTTTGTCCACGAGGGGGGGGATTATGTAACAGTGTATTGCCATAGTCCAGTCGAGAAATAACAAGTACTTGGACTAAAGTCTTGCATCTCTCATTATTTATGTACTTACGTATAAGTCCTGTATTTCTTATTTGATAATAACAGGACTTACACATATTGAATTCATCTGTTTCTCCATTCCTATATTATTATCTAATATCATCCCTAGATTTCTTACAAACGTGGAAAAATTTATATAACTAAGGTTCTCGATTATCTTCACAAGTTTTATCCTTATTCAATTTCAGCATATATATATGTGTGTGTGTGTGTGTGTGTGTGTGTGTGTGTGTGTGTGTGTGTGTGTGTGTGTGTGTGTGTGTGTGTGTGTGTGTGTGTGTGTGTGTGTGTGTGTGTGTGTGTGTGTGTGTGTTTTAGGGTACATATAAAGAGCAACAGGCACAGAGCATCAACATATCTAAACATCCTTCGAGACCTACCTCCATAAATCTAAATACAAATACAACTATACATACATTAATCTAAAAATAAAATGTTCCATACCTCCACATATTGATAAATGCGTGCGTATACCTAAGCATGTGTCTGGTCTACTCATCAGCCTGTGGGAACCAGCTAATTCGCTTTTCGTACGCGACAAATATGTCCGCCCACAGGAAAGCAGCTACATGCAGGCTACGTACAAAAAGCGGAAGCACGTAAAAACATAGCATTTGATACCACAGCTCGTAACAAACAACACGTGCGTGTGGTTCAATGGTGATTTGCTACATACATATCATAAACTATTTTGATACCACGTCTACATTCAACAGTAATTTTCTGTGGTCCAAAAGAAACCTGTATATAAAACATTTCGACACTCAGATGCTGACCTCAGCTTTATTCTGGGTTCGAATAACTGAATAAATCCTTCCTATATGAACCGTGTATCAATACAGGTCCGACTACTACGCGACGAAGTTCTTCTCTAACCTAAGTGAAAATCTAAGCCTTATATATACCCTCAGCGTGTTAACAAACATTACAGTTTGTTCATAACAAAGAGAATGTACACTAACACAGTATGGACTCACTAAGGCGATTAAACTAAAATAAAAACAAAGTAGCAATACCGCACAATGGATTATTACTGGGCTAGAACGAAATATCGTCTCAAACCTGAGTAAATACTACGATTTACTCGAACCTAACAGTGTGTGTGTGTTTGTGTCTGTCTGTCTGTCTGTGTGTGTGTGCATGTATGTATGTATGTATGTATATATATATATATATATATATATATATATATATACAATCTATCTAAGTTATATTAGAACGTTTTATGTAACATACTACACTCTCTCGGTTTCTTGCTTTACCCTGGCATGTCCTAGTTACGGTTCATTTAAAATATTCATCAAGCTAAACCGGAGATGTTTGATTTAAATGATTCCTATTAAATCATGATTTAAATCACTCCAATAAATATAAAAACCATGGATTGTGTCTAGTTATAATTTGATAAGACTAACGTTAAAAGGTACGTATGTCGGGCACCGTGTGAAATGCGCCTAAATAAATGTAGGCACTTATCGCCAAAATTAAAAAAAAAATTTGATCGAACAAATCTTTTTTTATTAAAATAAATCATAATTGTTTTGTTTTTTCAACCCTGAGCTAAACAGACTCTGTGGGCTCATCAAATCCGAAATGATAAACAGTTCAGCTGTCTGACTGTCACCAAGAAAATATAAACAAGTTTATGTGTTGTGTGTTGAGATCCTTGAAATTATCTTAGAGATGTTGCTCTTAAAGTGGCGTAGGGTGTGTGTCCAAACAAAGTTTATGGCGATCGTTTATTAGGCTACATCATATATCAAGCCCTGATTTATGTTGATAACACGTGACATCACCGTGACAACAATGATCAACGTGTGTGTGTGTGTGAGCGAATGTGTGTGTACGTGTGTGGGTGTGCGCGCGCGTGTGTACGTATGTATGTGTGTGTATGTGTGTGCGCGCGCGTGTATGTGTGAGTATGTGTATGCAATAAATCGTTGAGTGAATTGAACTTTACTAGTAATAATCATCGGGTTTTAGTAGCGAGATTCTGTATGTCCGTAAGTCATCTTTATTCGATGGCCTCATTACTCTTCTATCATAACGTCTGCATATCGACATCAAAGTTAATGTAGGTTTATGCCTCGATGACGTGGCTCGCCGAATATACCAATCATTGATATTAACACCAACATTAACATTAACGGTAAGCCTAGCATTAACATAAATTAACACAAAATGTAAAGGCCATGGTCTCCTGAAATGACGAACTCCTATCTGCAACTGGCCAAGTCATCATCTGCTACACGTGGTGTATTATCGCTCAGTAGGTCATAGCATATTAGGAACCTGTAGTTAAAGCAAATCATTACCTGATTGACCGAAGTGGATTGTGGTTGTCACCTGTGGAAGTAATTCTAAATGTTGTTTCGCAAGCAGACACTTTTCGTTTTCGGCACAGGGCAGACTAAATGAACCCAGCTACTTCGAGGTGAAGGATGAAACATCCATTCGGGAGTGGGGGTATTTGTCCCTAACGACAAATATCTTAAGCCTATTGTGTAATGTCCCTAATTCGCTACACAGTTCGGTCTCCCCTCCATATCGAAGTTGACAGTGCACTGCACTACCGGCTATGTCCTGGGATTGAATCCCGAAGTCGCTTCGGTTTGTGGAATGTTGCATCCACCAGCAAATGGCTTCAGACCAATCATTTCAATTTCCTCGGCAAGACCCGCGCTAATTCTTAGACCTAACTACGACTAAAATCATTAGATAGTCCGAAATCTACCAGACCTTGAAACATATCGATGAAGCCATTAGAACTTTGAAACTGATAGTGCTGATTAACTGATAAACACGGCGATAAGACATTCCGTTGAATGAGAAGAGTCTCAAGGTCGCCGAATATTATCTACTGAGAACGCACTAGGCGTACACGGAACAGGTAACACTCTCACAAAGGCCTCGTTTTAGCGTTTTACGTTCCACCGAGCTCATCGCGGATTTCAGGATCCGGGTTCGTTCGTATCCAGGAATGATGTTCAGCGTTCGCGGTGCGTTTGGCGGCTGTCTGATGGTCGGAGTCGTCATCATACTATATGAACTATGGACTTTGATAACAGGTAAATGTTTTATGAGTCACGTATCGTCACAATTCTTCTTTGTATCTTTGTTTGTCGACAGATCATCGTTAGCTGTAATTACAGATATTTTCGCGTGTTCTTAATTTCGCGAATCCCCACTCATTAGACAATTCGCTGAGCTTTATAGTCGCTTATGGTCAAACCAGAGGCTATGAATTAAGTGACTGGGCTGTAAAATCACTTAATTCTTTATTTACAGTTTCAGAGCTTCGTTTTTTCGATATCATGTGTTCACAATTAAAGTGTTAATTAATAAAATACTATGTGACCATGTAACATATAGTACTAGTATTGGCAATTCATTTCAACCATGCGCACACATGTACACGATCACATGTGGACAACCAGAGAGCTTTTGTTTATCTGACGAATAATTACGGTCGCCGGAGGCGCCACTGGTTCAAAATTCAACATGGTACGGCAAGAGTAACGCCTCTCTATATTTAAGCTCTCTGGTCAAACGTAGGTCATGAACCGCATACACGAAACTTATGTTCGCATGTGATATTTTCGCGGAAATAAGATTATCGCGAAAATATTACAGTAATAGATCGTGCTGACCAATTGCCACTTGCGCCATGAAGTACGACTGTCAACTTAACGGATGTCATTTCCGGTTCTGATATTCGACGGTTTCGACGAGGTAGCTCGGCAGTTCACTTGGCAGCGATTAACGCCGTCCAAACGTTTAGGTCACGACCTCGGGTTCTGGTGTTTCCCTTGTTTGTGGATGTTTCATCCATCAATAAATGATTTCGGTCCCGTAATGTCATTTCCCTACGGTATAGCCTTTCGGCTGCGCGTACGTCGCAGGCTTGACTAACGTCGAGACTAAACATATTTTAAACCTTTCGCTCTCACACCTTGAGATGTCAATCCATGGTAAGCATCGAGTTATTTTCGTTTGAATTAGATAAACCGTTAATTCGTAGCTGACTCCAAACGACGTTATTAGATCGAGTTAGTGTCAATGGGCGCACAAAATATTTCAATAATTTGTAATAATTATTACCAAATATGGCTGGCGGTAAAAACATAAACTCTTCCTATACCGTACATTCGAACATTCAGGGATTTTAATTTATTTAGCATCCGTAGATGACGATTGATGTTTTACGGCCACTTTTGTGCACATGGTAGGCTAAATGGGCCGAGCTACCTCCAAATGTAACGAAGCGAAGTCAAGGATGAAACACCCATCGGATATGCCCACGCCGAGATTCAAACACGGGTGGTAGTGATCTGTGGTCCAGCGCGCTACTGTTAGACCACGGAGGCGTCCTAGCATCCGTAGAGAAACATGCCACAAACACCGGTATGGGTCGTATTCGAAGCCACAATCCGGAGACTTACAACGCAGCGCTGTAACGATCGTGCTATCGGAACGCCCCACTCGTAAATGTTATCCGATATATAATGATCTAAATATGATCTCTACGTCACTGGAGAAGATCGCGTTCTGAATCCTTATCATTTTTGTTCAGTTCCACGTTAAAATGTGTCTAATAATTTAATATTTCCGTATTATCTTCTGATACGAAGTAAGAGTTTACTTTTGTTTCCTAATCCAGGACCCGCATCCTCCAATACGACACTTTCCAACCAACTACATGTATATATAGACGTTCAGCATCGTGTGACTAAATCTTCCGAGAACGAAGAAGCACCAAAATCTTATCTATTGGTTGCCGACTCGATCATAAAGAACCAAGTAAGTAAGTCGTTCCGGGTAGTCGTCCTACATGGAAAAATAGAATCCGGGACATTTAGCCAACGGACATTTAGCCAACGGACACTTAGCCAACGGACATTTAGCCAATATTTGCAGGGGGGACATTTAGCCAACATTCAAAATTTTTGATTGTGTCTATGTGAGTTTTCATAAATATAGTTGTTTCAATAAAAACAAAACATTTTATGTAATTGTATTTTTGTAATTTATTATACAAATGTAACAAACACAAAGTGATGTTTCATATTCAAAAACTTGCAAACACAGATGTTACATATAGTCTACAGCTGTTATATTCAATCGTCATAGTGTATGTAATTGAATTTTATTCAATTCATTGTACGAATGTAATGATCACAAACAAATATCTCATACTCTAAAATCTGAAACACAAACATTGCATAGAATACATTCCTTATTTCTGACATGTTGTCTGTAGGTGTACATTGTCAATATTCCTGTTATTAAGTCTACATCGTATACTTTTAATATATTTATTTGTGTTATCTATATTATTTCCATATTTTGTATTTCTTAACTGGGCGCTAAGTATAAATATACTTGAATAAAATAATGAGTCATTTAAGAACAGAAAGAAGAAGAAAAAACATAGCGAGCCATAATAATCTCATTTAAATTTATCGCTCAAATAATGACACGAGTATTTCTTTATAGTGTCTGTAATTAACAAATATCAAAATGCTCAATGGCTTCAATGCCATTCCATGTCTTGCGTACAGTTATTGAATTTTGGTTTTAATACGGACGTATATCTGTATGATTTAAAATTGTGTGACACAGACTATGAAGTCACATTTTAAAACTATGATATATCACATGGGTTATGGAGTAACATCTTAACAACATTACAATACATGTATGTGTCAACATTGGATAGAGGATTATTCTGAGACTAGTACTAGTAGTAGATTATCTGCCGTATATACAAGTAGTAATAACCCATATACCAGATATAGTTAAGTAGTTAACGGTGTTAATAACGTCTGTGTAAAAAAATTCCCAACCCTGACATATTGCATGTTGCATATCATTATTTATATTTATGTATAATACCGAAAAAAACAGTTTACATTAATATAAATATACAAATTGTACAAAAAGCAGCAATAATTATTATGTTGCTAACATCTTATCTAAAGATAGGCCTATATTTGCAACATCCATAAACAGAACATAATATTAACAAAGCATACACAAACTCAAAATATAACAATATACATGTAGATGTAAGATGAAAATTTTGAATGTTGGCTAAATGTCCCCCCTGCAAATATTGGCTAAATGTCCGTTGGCTAAATGTCCGTTGGCTAAGTGTCCGTTGGCTAAATGTCCGCTGGCTAAATGTCTGGATACCGGAAAAAAATTGTATTGCTGCAACTTAGCCTCCGGCCTCATTTGGCAGCCATTAAATTTAACACTTTTCACCTGAAATTGTACTTATACAAAGTGTCACAGATTTCCGTCCATTCCCATGATCAAGTGGCAATGGTTTCTAAATGATTTTATTGTTTAAAGTCGTCGTTAAGCCCTATCTAATAATAAGTGGCATTTATATAGCGCCCTATTGAGCTAGATATAGCTGCTCTAAAGCGTTTTACAGTGTTATTATCCCTGACTCAGGCCTGTTCCAATCCAACACACACACACACACACACACACACACGCATCTCACCTCCCAAGGGAGCATACAACGCATACTGCCATTATAGACGCAAAACATTACTCGAACACATAGCCGTCGCATCCTGTCAGCTTCTAATTTTTATGGATGAGTCAATCAGACGTCACATGACAACATTGGACTGACGACCATTCGGGCACGTGTTCTGCGCTCTAACTAACTGGCCATCACGGCATTACCTACTCATTCATATAGCAATGCCTTGGCCTAAACAAATCATCAAAGAACAAAAGAAACGACTCCCAAACAAAATTAACAGCACCAACAACAAAGTCTAGTTATCGCGCAAAAAGACGTTCAGGAAATAGGACAGAGTCATTAACGATATCCATCAAACTTCACAGACATTCAGAGAGCCTTTCACAACATTATAAACAATAGGATCAGTATATCCATGAAAAGGATGCTTTGATAAGACGATGAATAGAGAGCATAAGTCATCAGGAAATACTTCTTCCTAGGAAATACTCCACCCCCCTAAAAATAACTGACTCACTCCTGAAAATTAAAAAAAAACTTACATTTTCTTCCAGAAAAATATTACCCAAACAGTTGGAGCCAATCCAGTATTACTTTTATCCTATCAGAGATGTGGGTCGAGTTTTATCGGTAGTCTACTGGATATAGCCCCCAAAGGATTCTACATTTACGAGCCATTAGATAGTTTGTACAACGCCATGTACGGCACACCTGAAGGTTGGAACGTGCCATCTGATTTAATGAACCATCGCAATGGAACGGTTAGGTAGGGATAATCATAGAGTGAGTGAGTGAGTGGGTCGGTGGATGAGTGAGTGAGTGAGTGAGTGAGTGAGTGAGTGAGTGAGTGAGTGAGTGAGTGAGTGAGTGAGTGAGTGAGTGAGTGAGTGAGTGAGTGAGTGAGTGAGTGAGTGAGTGAGTGAGTGAGTGAGTGAGTGAGTGAGTGAGTGAGTGAGTGAGTGAGTGAGTGAGTGAGTGAGTGAGTGAGTGAGTGAGTGAGTGAGTGAGTGAGTGAGTGAGTGAGTGAGTGAGTGAGTGAGTGAGTGAGTGAGTGAGTGAGTGAGTGAGTGAGTGACCCATCCATTAACTCACTCACTCTCTGACTGATTGCTGACTGGCGGAGTCATTCAGTCAAGGATGATGATGATGATGATTGATGTTTTACGGCCACTTTTGTGCACAAGTTAGGCTAAATGGGCAAAGCGACCTCTAAAGGTAATGAGGCGAAGTGAATGAGCAAGTAGGCCGTCTTTGAGTGAAAGGTTCGAGTTCAGATGTGAGGTGATTCGCTGATCGAAGGGTGCGCGGTGATTGGGTGAGAAAAAAATCCGTGGGTGAGTGACTAGATGGGTGAGTAGACACTGTATCGGTGAGTGTATGAATCGACAAAAAGTTGGTGCGTAGATGAAAACGTATGTCAGAACTAATACAGCTACACTCACAAATATAATAAATAATGTCAAAATGTGTCCAGTTCAAAGTGCTGATTAATCGACTTTTAATGGCCTGTGGGCGCCGCCATTTTGAAGCTAGACAGAAACCGGAAGCTACTGAATGCTGACGTCACTACAGCGTATCCGGTTGACCTGAAGTCTGTAGAGCCCGTACAAAAGCATGTAAACAAGTGTGAGCAACGAATTATTCCAGAACTAAACGGCATTATCTTGTTAAAATTACGTCATGGGTGACATAGAACCAAATCAGTTTGAGCCAGAAGGAACCTGACAAGCGGAAGATGATTCAGATATTTACGCTCAAGAGAAACTATAATCCGCGTCAGTCTAGAGAACGTCGATGTGACGTCAGAGCATTTCAGCTTTCTTCTTCCCGCCTTCGAATCTGGCTTCCGGTGCAGCCGTAATGGCGGCCCTCCTTTGGTTACTGTTCTAAGCATTACATATTTAAAAATATATTCTGATGGTGGACTGTCCCTTTAAGTTAGATTAATGGCTCCCTTGCCAGATCGAGTGTTTCACCACTTGGTGAACAGGTGGCAGCACCGTTTTAGAGAAATATCCGGGGTGTATAAACAAGCAACCGCTGACACTGCGAGATAAAATCAGAGCTCCACAAAACTTTCTTTGGCTTTCAGTGACCACCCTCAGGGTATTTCGGCTACATCTTTCCATACTGCTCCCCCTGTGAGTGGTGGGGGAGTAGATTTCTCAACTACTCCAACTGTGCCGAATAAGCGACAGCTTGGGGATTCTCCCCGAACAACAAACAAACAAACGATCGCCCTTAAGCTGGCACTGAGGGGAAATCAGAGCTCAACAAAACTTTCTTCTTTCTCGTTCAAATCAATTCGACACGATTCATGTAAGGACACAATCAATAGAATGTGCTGAACAAATTAATTATGTCTAATATTTTATATGCCCGGGAACACGATCATGACGTTTTCTCGTTTTGTTTACATTTTTCTGTGGATGTTTCAGCCATTGGATGGTTGGATTCGGATAATGAAATACACGGTTTCTGAATAAATCAGGTCAGCAGCAGGATGTTGATATTCTAGCTTTCAGATAACTTGTCAGTTTTTACCTCATTCTGATTGTTACAGGATCATTCCGGAAGCAGAGTCTCGCGCCGTTTCAGAATTCATCGCAAACATTTTACAGTGTAATTTCCAATCTCTTCCTTTGGAGTTCTTCCTACACAAATATTGGATCCAGTTCGCGAAATATCAGACCAGCATTGGCCTATTTGGAAGATGCATAGCTCAGTTTAAGTTGTTCAAGTAAGTGTTTTTATCTGATAAGGTATTATATGTATTTAGCAGAAAACAGCACAATGCACACACGCGCACGCACGCACGTACGCGCGTGCCCCCACACGCATATCCTCATTCATAAGCACACGCACATGCATCCACCCTCATACATGCACACAGTTGCACGTTCCTTTCCCGGACCCCTCCCCACACACATACACACAGACAGAAGCGCACCGGGGCCCTTACCTATTCACACATTCACACAACCATTCATAAACATAGATTAGCATTGGGCTCCTATGCTCGTGGAGCCTCCTGGCAACTGCCCAGCGTGTTCATGTGTTGGGGCTGCCCTGAATAAAACTGTTTTAATAGTATTTACCACGCCAGGGTGTTGTTGTTTTAATTGTGGTTAACATACACAAATTAGCATGGGCCCCTATGCTTGTGGAGCCGCTGGTCAAGTGCCCACCTAAACTATGGTTAATCTAAACGTTCGGGGTTTGTATCATCTAGGTTCATATTTGCTATTTAATACTTTCTAGTCTATTTAAAAAATTAAAAATTAAAATTAAAACAACCCCCACAAGGACTCAATTTAACTTGGTTTAAGACTAGAGAGCATTAAGGCTACTGTGAAAAAGATGGATCTATATATATCACAGCTCTATATATATCACTAATTTCTTAGCTACTATTTCCATATTTCACGATAGTATAAACACGAGCGTGTATTGCCGTAAGTTGGGGGGAGGGAATTTTGGGGGAAATATGTGGTGTTGATGATGATGATTGATGTTTTAAGGCCACTTCCGTGCACATGATAGACTAAATGGGCCGAGCGACCTCCAAGGGTAATGAAGCGAGGCCCAAAAGATACACCCTTCAAATATGACCACGACGAAATTAGAACTCACCTGGTATATGTGGTGCAACGCGTGAATCTGTGCAGATTGTTTAAGCTGGGCTAGTACAAGTGGCTGATAACGGACCTATAATTAACTTGTATTATATATACGTCGATACAGACCCGTCAAGTACTACGGTTTTTCCGAAGTCATTACGGTTTTATTAATAAGATTACGACTACGGGCCTATTTCAAATTGTTTCATCCCTATGTTGTTATACTTACGTACCAGATACGCACGCTACGCGCAACAGACGTGCAAGTCTCGCGACCTAGCATCAATCACCCGACTTTTCCTACCCTAGCATCACCTTGTTCAATACTGGGCAAGGCTATACGACAATCGCACGAAACTTCCCGGCGAGAGTTATGCCGGCATCTAAATGCGAACTAGCAAAACGCATTGGAATATATCTAAAAGTTGTAGGCATTGAAATTTAAAAACGGAAGATTATTGTTTAGTTTGAAAATCGACATTTAATTTGAAGTTTGAATCGGCGTTTGTATCCACCGACAAAGAGACAGAAACCGAAACTGAAAGAAGTGTACGACAAGTTTCAACAGTAATGTACTGCATGTGCTCGTGATGTATAAGTAGCTACACCCGGCGTCGATGATGTGAATACGCAGCTGATTATATACCAATGACGTCATTCTTCGCTGTGACACCGCAATCGTCTTCAGCCAGCACAAAGAAAGAGGTACGCCTCTTAATACAGTTTGTGGCCGAGCGTAACCTCTCAGCGTCTGTAGCCGACCACTTCACCGACTGAGTGAAAGTAATGTTTCCAGACAGCTACCTTCCTTCAGCGATGTTCGCAAATTCTACTGTGCTGTTGTGCGGAAAATGGTGAAGATTTTACCATACGTGGACAGTGACAAATGACTTGGTCGCGCTGGAACAACCCAAAACAAAGGCGATGAACTAATGTATGCCCCATTGTTCATCTGGAGTACGGACAGTTGCTCACCGGGACAGTTGCTCACCGGACAGTTGCTCACCGGACAGTTGCTCACATGGACACTTGCTCACCAAGCAAATGAAGTGGACACTTGCTCACCAGTGAATTTTTAATGAGATTTTTTTTTTAATTAAATAATTTTTAATTCAGAAATATATTTCTTAGTGTCCTATTACCTATATAATTATTGGGATGAATATTACCAATTATTAGGGATTAAAGTTCAGAGATTATTTTATTTTAGTAATATAATTATGTGCATTTTTTCTCTCATTAAAAATTCACTGGTGAGCAAGTGTCCACTTTTTCATTTGCTTGGTGAGCAAGTGTCCAGGTGAGCAACTGTCCGGTGTGCAACTATCCGGGTGAGCAACTGTCCTACACCCGTTCATCTGGCCGGACCCTGTGCTCCTCTTGTTGGCCAAGAGCTCCTCAAAGATTGTGAGAGAGCGTTGTCGGTTGTCCGAAAAGTGCACAAAGAATGTAATCAGAGCCTTAATACGGACACACTCACAGCACTTTTATAGTGCAAGCTTAAAACCGACAAGTGATGCTATGAGTTTAAGGTATCAGAGGAGATGGTGGTTCTAGCATAACGTGCCATAATCGAGTTGAACAAGCGGCACCAGTAAAATGTCACGTTTGGATCTGCGTACTGTCTGCATAACAAGCGCAGTCGCGATCAATGCGTATACCTGATTGTAACATTACATGTTAATAAATATACAATCAATAAATAATAGTGATCATCGATCATCGCGGTCCTGTTTTAGGTGAACTTCCGGTTTCGTTGACACGTTTACGGTTTTACTCATCCTGAATTATTACTGTTTCATCTCTCGGAAGTTGACACGTACGATTCATAACCCCTTTTCAGGCTTATTTGTTATCATTCGTCAACAAAGGATTAATGCATATCGACATTTGGGAACTCGCATAGACCGTCGATGAATAATTGCACCGTCTTTCACCGTGTTGAAAAATGGTACACGTGCCAGTTAAATGTTTACTCGCATTCCAAGATGGCCGCCAAACCCTGACCTTATCAAACATTCCTAATCTCGTTGTTTTGTTTGTTTATGTGTACCCGCTTGTAGGGGTCATACTAATTGCCATCAAGCGATAAGGAAGTCGTGTCCTCCGCGGTTTGGATCCAATACCGATCTTCAGGATAAGTGTCACCGATATCTCTGGATCGAGCGGTTTACTCAGCCGTCCGGTTCAGAAATCACTACACCAGCAGGCGATCCGTTATTTCGCGAATACCTCTCATGTATGGAGACGTTCCGGGAGAAAATAGACATTTGTCGGAACAAACTGACTGATATCTGTGAAGATTCACCAATAAGGAGCATCAAGACGGTTAGAGCGACAATGGCGTCGGTAGAATATCTCTTGAAGACGGTTCCTAATCTAAAAGTGATACACCTTATCAGGTATTATTAAACTGACGATTATGTTGTTCATAATGATTGTGTTGATGATGATGATGATGAGGATGGAATAATGATGATGATGATGATGATGATGATGATAAAAACGGTGAAAAACTTACTACTACTTCCACTACTACCAAAGGTATTACTACTACAGTACTACTACTGCTACTACTACTACTACTACTATTACTATTACTACTAATAATAATAATAATAATAATAATAATAATAATAATAATAATAATAATAATAATAGCCATAACAAAAATAGTACTATGGCTATTATTATTACTAATCTACTATTACAATTACTACAAGAGTAACACCAGCTTCAATGAGTAGAAAAGAAAAGAACAATTTTTTTTATAAATTTATAAATGTAAAAATATAAAATGTTTCTGTTTTACGGCCACTTTTGTGCGCAGAATAGGCTAAATGGGCGACGTAAAGGTAATGAGGCGATGTGAAAGCTGAAACAGCCTTTTGACATAACCCGGCCGGGGGTTTGATCCCAGCTGCTAAACATATGTGGGGAACCGCGCTACCAGTTAGACCACGGAGGCGTATAGCATATGTGTATAACATATAGTTGTTTCACATAGGTGTTTAATATAGGTGTTTAATATAGGTGTTTCATATAGGTGTTTCATATAGGTGTTTCACTTCCTACATATACATTGGCACCCAATCGATCGATCACCCATTCATCCCACCCACTCACTCACCCACCCACTCTAATCGTCTTTCCAGAGATCCACGAGCCGTGGTCCTGTCCCGGATGAAGTTTCACTCCAGCGCCAGGAGTCTGTACACTCGCGGCGACCTCGTCAGGGAGGCGAAGTTGTTCTGTCGGAACGTCGCCGGTGACATTGTCCGGAGACGGAAACTGGAAGCCAGATATCCCGGATCGATAAAGGAAGTCCTGTACGACCGATTCGTCGAAGATCCGTTCCGACATACGGAAGATCTCTACGAGTTCATAAACGCCGGGCTGACCGATTCGGTTAGAAGATGGCTGAAGCGAAACACGAAGGATTCCCGCAAATCGACGACAATTGCGCACAAATGGCGGCGCGAACTCGCTCCGTGGAAAGCGAACCGGATATCGGATGCGTGCCGAAATGTTTTCCAGCTGATCGATTACGATTGGCGTTCTTAGCGAAGGTCGCCTGCGTCCGAAAAACAGCCGGGAATGATTAAACACTGTCACCAAAGTACGAGATGGTACTTAATGGTGTCATATTTGATTGTTGACGATCACTGAGTAACGGCTGAGATAATGACATCTCCGTTCGCGATGTTATTGATGCCGAAGTTGGCGAGCTCGTACTGGGTCAGCGGTGGGCATCCGGTTTATTTATCGGTGCGTCTGGTTCCCGGATCGTTGGTTCCTTCTTTCTATGTAAGAACCCGCTGGTCGGCTGGTGGTTTAGGTTTAGCCTCCCGCAAACTCTTCCGTGTCGTAAAAGGCGACTAAAGGTTGGCGCAACTGAATGTTTCCTCATACACGCACTCACTCACTCACTCACTCACTCACTCACGGAAATGAAACAAAATAAATGAGAAATGGCAGCTTGAAATGTTAGTACATCGACTGAAATTAATTTATTTTTGTTTATTACACTTCACCGTGACAATTACGATGTACAACAGTATTATCTACACACAGACAGACGGACAGATAGACAACTGTGTCTAGAAATATATTAAAATGCGTCATCTTTATTAGATCCTTTAACAAACTGATACCAATAAATTATAACATTACAAACGCCGAGTTTATTCGGGATAGTGCGTTACTAGAACTCGGCGTAGCTCAGCACGTCGTACACATCTCGACCAAACACGCGTCTATCATAACGTGTTATACCAGTAAAGTTATCATAACGTATCACTATACACTATTTACACGGGCGTACATAAGTATAGTATACTGAACAATAACTTGAAAAGCATTCTACGTTTGTTAAGAAATCTAACAGGTGAAAAAGCGAGAGTATTTTAACGAGACGATTCAGGTGAAAACAAAACTACAGTAAAGACAAGTAATTGTATCCAAACATAAATTCAGTACATCTCTTGATTAAAAATGGCTGATGAATGCGTGTTGTCAACACACAGATAATAAATAAATAAATACATATAAATATATATATATATATATATATATATATATATATATATATATTGTGAGTAATCCCCTAAGCTGACACTGTCCTGTAGCCTAGAAGCCATAAGCCTTGCCGTACCACAACACGTTACATTGGTCCCGGATATCTCGAGCTATGTTATAGGGAGCGTCGGCGAACCAATCATTGACCTCCTTCTGGAGCAATGGCGCGTACGCCGTGATGTAATCGCTGACGTCAGAGTCTATGGAGAAGTCCACAAAGCGGAAGAAGAACTCGGTGTAGGAAATGGGATTGCTGATGAAGTCCTCGTATCCTATCTCTACCGTGTGTCCGGGATACTTCTTCTCCAGGTCTTCACGAACCTCTCTGTCATGTTTTACCTGGCGGTGCCGGAGGGGGAAAAAGAGATGTGTTGTATTATATTTGAGTAATATCTTTTATGAAACATATGATTGTTCCATCTGTCTGTCTGCATACATTTCTATATATATATATATATATATATATATATATATATATATATGTGCACCCGTCTGTCTGTCTGTCTGTCTGTCTGTCTGTCTGTCTGTCTGTCTGTCTGTCTGTCTGTCTGTCTGTCTGTCTGTCTGTCTGTCTGTCTGTCTGTATCAACCTGATAAGAGTAGAAAACTAAAAGAAAGCGGCAGTAAATACTTCTTCACTCATTTCTGCTCTCACTCACTCACTCACTCACTCACTGACTCACCGATTCAATCAATCAATCAATCAATCAATCAATCAATAAACAATTACTCACTCAATCAATCAATCAATCAATTATTCACTCATTTTCTCCAGCTATCTGCACATTATAATAACCATATTATAGAGAACGGACAATTTATAACGTCGTTCAACGCCATCAACAAACATATTATCTAACCTGTTGACAATACATCGTCGCCTCTCTCATTGGATCTCCGAGTCCGTAATAACTCTGTGAGTTGTTCTCGTACTTCGATCTGATGGCGGCTACGGCCTGCGGATTCCGGACCAGATGGATCACCCGGAAGTTGGGATCCTTTTCCATGAGCGGGACGGCCACATCCATCGAAGTTCGAACTACGGTGATCCCTGAATAAAGATCAATAACGGAGATCCGATCATATTTGATATTGCTATTAATTTTCGCCCCACCCCCACCGGGTGATGGACGCCTCCGTGGTCTAACTGGTAACGCGTTGGATCACAGATCACTACCACCTGAGTTCGAATCTCGGTGTGGGCATATCTGAAGGGTGTTTCATCTTCGACTTCGCTTCATTACCTTCGAAGGTCGCTCGACCCATTTAGCCTACCACGTGCACAAAAGTGGCCGTAAACATCAATCATCATCATAATCCCCCCCCCCCACCAAAATAAACACCCGAATAACGTGATCCGTCATTAGCCCCAAGTAAACCCATAAAACGGTTAATATACAGAATCAACTTACAAGATCTGCTTCCATATTATAATAATCTCAGACGAAACGTATTCAATTGATCACTTAAATCTGGTATTGACGTACCTCGGAGGTTTGTATTAGAGCAGTAGGTGTGCATTATACGTTCGCATCGTTCGATCTTTTGACGGGCGTCTGCCATACAGTTGGTGTAGTTCTTCACCGACTCGGTGACCGTCGAGTCTGGCTTGCCCTCGTATTCGCCGCTTCTGCTGCCTCCCAGCAGATCCCACAATATTGTCTGTTATCGGATAAACGAATAGATTGTTTGTACATAATACTAATTAATGATAATTAATAATAATAATAATAATAATAATAACAGTTTAGCATTTCCTTAGTTGTCTAATAGCTCTAGGTTGTCCTATATTTTACTAATTGGCCTAGCTGCGACTGAGGGTTGTTTCATCCTTCACTTCGCTTCATGATAATTTAAGTTGATCTTGCCGATTTCGACGACGTGCGCAAAACGTGGCCGTAAAATAATTGCTTTATCCAATTCTTACGAACAATAGCTAAGATATTAAACGAACAATTGGTTTTGTTGTTGCTGATTACTTTTGTTGATTGACTAAACACGACCGAGGCGGTGTTCTCTTCGTCGTGGTACTTACACAAAGCGGAGACTCTAGCTAGAAAGATTTAAACAGGACCATCCAGTTAGTTGTCGGCTTAACACGGAGATCAACCGAAACCACATAGATACGGTTATGCGGTGGTTGTACGAAACGTTCAGTAATAGAACGCTAGACACCGTTGCAACGGTGACACAAATAAATGTCAGCTGACGTTAGTTGATATCTGCATCGAAATGACGAAGTGTTTTATATACTACAAGCCTTCTTCTATTCATTAATTATTTCTGCACAATCTTCGATACAGCCCACTCTTGGTTAAATGCTAGATGCCCTTAAACTCTGACTTTGTGTATAATTATACAATGACTTTTAATGACCATTTCGAACACACTAAACTATTTCTATGACTGACGTTAGGATTCGTACATTTCCCAACTTCCACGCTATTATGTGACATTTAGACGCCTGAGCACCAAATGGTGTACGCGCATACTGAACTAAGTTGAACAGGTATCTAATGGGACAACGATAAGTCGAACACAAGACTCTAGCTATTTGTTTACCAACAATACCAACTTAGCGACTGTAAACGTTAAGCCAGCTTCTATACGTGTAGAAATATATTGTTATGTGTCCTTGACAACTTACTATACAAGGCAGGCGTTCACATCGTGGAATTAAATTACTTTGTATTATCAATGTCTGTGCGATATTTCATCCACCGATAAAAGGCTTCAGCCTAAGCATTACATTCCTTGGAAAGCAAACAATCGACCACCCGTACAAGCTGTGGCCAGCTTCGAAGTTAAGCACAGAAACAATCATTCATAAATTTGCCGAATCACTGGAACAATCAATCAATCAACCAATCAATCAATCAATCAGTTCACCTGTACAGGAGGATACTACACCAGGGTTGGTCTTACCTTGCACGTCGGTGTTTTGGGAAGGCTCGGATCGTATCTTCCCGGACAGTCCTTCATCATCAGAGGTCGACATTGTCTGTGGAAGACGAGCGTCGATGTTTTCAGACACTCAATCAGAGGTAAGTTAGACATCTGAGAACCCATCTTCCGGAACCAATAAGGATGTGTCAGCACATCAGTCGGGATACCTTCTATCTTACAGTCCAGGATATCACCAAGAACATTAGCCACGGCGTCTCTTTCGCCTTCTGGGAGGATTCTACGGGGAAATTATTATTATTATTATTATTATTTTTCGTCATCATCATCATTGTTATTAACACTTTTAGGGATAACAATATTTTATAGACAACTCAATGTTATTTTTTTATACTTTTCTTCATTGTCTTCATTTCAAAATAAGATTAATTTTTTTAATAATCACTAAATGATTATCTTTGATGCTGAGTGTGAAATCGCTATTTTTGACATGCAATAATTGAAACTGGACATGATTAGCTCATATTATGGACTAAATGGCTTTTTTCGCTGAAGTCAACAAAAAATTATGAAAGCGAGAGAGAGAGAGAGAGAGAGAGAGAGAGAGAGAGAGAGAGAGAGAGAGAGAGAAGACAGACAGACAGACAGACAGACAGAGAGGGGAGTAGAGAGAAAGATATATATATATATATATATATATATATATATATATATATATATATAGGGATTGTAAATAGGTAGCTAAGTAGATAGACAGATATATATATATAGATCGAGAGCGGAGTACATACATTTTTGTTGTTATAGTGATTTCTTTACCTCAGTGTACCATCTTTGTTATTAAGGATGTCTTCCGGTACGATAAAGTCCCGAGAGCCAAACATCGCTGTGTAGGTACCATCTAGAGGTTCAGTAACGTGCATGGCGTGAGCCGAGTTGTCTACGAGTTCTCCTAACAGAGTACCATCAGCGGCTCTGTAGGAAACAATCAACAGCTTATGGGGTCCGGGCTCAAACGGTGCTATGGCATTCTGAAACGAACAGTCGGCTGCTAGCAGTAGGTGATGATGATGATGATGATGATGATGATTGATGTTTTACGGCCACTTTTGTGCACAGTGTAGGCTAAATGGCCCGATCGACCTCTAATGGTAATGAAGCGAAGCTAAACATGAAACAACCTTCAGATATGCCCAAGCCGAGATTCGAACTCAGGTGGTAGTGATCTGTGGTACTGATGTTATTATCTATTCTAGCGTGATGTCCTTGTTGTGGAAGATTCATATGATAACCGTCGCTGACAAATCATGACATATAATAATTGTTTGTCTTTAGTAAAATGAAGTATACTCTATAAACAATTTTGCTATATGCATCATATGTTATGCTTATGCGCAATAATATAATTTTATTATATTAAGTAGGTATATTAATAGAAAGTGTATATATGTAATAGTATTAGTACTTAGTAGTAGTAGTAGTAGTAATAGTAGTCTCAACAATAGCATCACCATTATCAGTAATATAAAAAAATTATTTATAAGTATATTTTTATACAATACGGTCTCTGATATAACTCATTGTCACGTTTGAGTGATATCATATCACTGTTTACCTTCTTCATGAGTTCTTCCAGCGTGATGTCTCCTTTGTCATGTTTAATGTGTGGATCCAGCTTATCCGGATCTATGGAGTTCGGCATCACGTGTTTACCATCATAAATCAGAGGATGAGGTGGCTCACCAGCGGACGATCCACTGTTACTTGATGACGCTGACAGCTCTACAATAGATTTGTACTTATCATGGCCACTGTCTGTGTCGATCCATGTGTGATGTCTGTATGTGTTTGTATGTGCGTGCGTGCGCGTGCGTGTGATGACTGATGTTTTACGGCCACTTTTGTGCACATGTTAGGTTAAATGGGCCGCGCGACTTCCAAAGGTAATGAAGCGAAGTCAACGATGAAACACCTTTCAGATATGTTCACGCCGAGATTCGAACTCAGGTGGTAGTGATCTGTGATCCAACGCGCAACCAACTAGACCACGGAGTGTACGTGTGTGTGTGTGTGTGTGTGTGTGTACGCGCGCATACATTTAACTGTGAGAAAACTTGAGAGTGAGTGGGTGTAGATTTGTCTTAAACTTAAACGGTGAAATTAGTTCTCAACACAAAGTCGTGAAATCTGAGCTAGATCTAGCTGCCAAGATGAATACTTTGCAACAGAGCTGATCTACGGCATAAACAAAACCTACGTCGCTTCTGCTTACCTCTCTTTTCGTCTGAGTTAATGGTAATCCTAGAGAGTTTGATGTAGACGGTTAGTAAGGCTAACGATACCAGAAGAATTGTGGTTCGCTTTATCTTAATCCTCATCTTGTGTATGAAAGTTTTACCAAATACTTTACTAGTGTCACAGAGTGTCTCTAAAATGGAAACGGCGCCCAGTCAATATATAGCATAGCCTACCGATACATGGTATATATATATATATATATATATATATGACTGTTTATGGATAAATTATCTATGTAAATACAAACATCAGATGCTGTCATTGGTAATTGATCTGTTAGTTCGCCCGTCCGCCAATCGTAAGTATTTATGTATGTATGTCTGCTTCTATATATATATATATATATATATATATATATGCGTGTGTTTGTGCGTGCGTGTGCGTGTGTCCATTGTATTGCATTACTCATGTTCATATGATTATCTGTGTTTGGTATTGCATGCGTGAAGTATTTTTTCTTTCTCTGTACACAACCAACACTGACCACAACCGCATAAATGATAACACATCTAAAAGGCTAAATAGAATGTATGTATGTTTATATATATATATATATATATATATATATATATATATATTACATTATATCTCCATCATAATTTCACATATATATTTGGGTGCAAATGTTAATAAAGAGTGCACAGAGACAATAATATGATTTTCCTATTTTGCCTTCCTTTGTTAAACGAAGGCAAAGTCAGCATACAGAAGAAGAAAAAAATAGAACTCATACAACCCATTTATCACCTTTTACCTGAGTCGCGTCTCTCTTCTATCAAAAGGTGGAAGGGGGGAATTATAATAATTAGTGATTCGACATTGATAGCTTACAAACGATGCATAAGTAAGCGAGCGTTTTGTTTTCGTTCTTGAAATCTGTCGACTTTTAACATTTCCGCATCGAATCCGTTTACTTCTACTAAAAGTTCGAGCCCACCCACAAACCGGACGGCAACAATTACTGACAGCGGCTCGCCTCTGCCTTTAACGTGGTTATATGCCCAAATAGGTAGGCTGTATATAATTGTACTACTTACCGCTTCGCTTATGTGTCATAGTTTGTTTTAAGTATCATCCGTACCTGTGTACCAGCTACGTTTAGTGTACTGACCAGAACTGATCGCGCTCGGAGGAGACCAGTCAGTGGACGGATAGCGAGCTTTCTCCCGGAAAAGCTCCGCTCATGTTACGAAATAATGTCAACGAAAGGTACTAATTAGTTCCCGGTGAAAGCACGATTTATCCCGACGCCGAGTTACCAATCGCCGCGATGTTTCCACGTCGTTGCCAACGATGCGCATGCGCCGGCGTTTTGGGTCTACACGTCCAGCGATTTTGCAATCGTTCGTCTGATGACGTGGAATGCCCGGTCGGCGTTTGGGGCGTTCGGCAGCGAGTCGAAAACGAAAATATATACCAACCGCAGAAGGTCGGAATCGATTTCATTCAACGTCCGATCAATTTTAACCGGTTTAATGAGAACGGCGCCTTTCTAGTCGCGTCCAATTGTTTTTGGGTTTTTTCTTCCGCTTGCCAGATGCTTGACGGGTTGCCACCTAGAAATACGACACGTTACAACGGCGACGGAAATATGGCCGAACGTTAGGGGCGTTCATTATCCATATTAAATCAGCGCCATTCGTTGTTGCCGAAGTTCCGATGTGGCTCCTTTTAACAGCCCGAGCTCTCCGCGAGGCGGGCGGTCCTCGAACAGCTTAGGAGATTGTTTATAGAACAATTTAAAGCGTTTGAAGCGGTTGACCTTTTTGGAGCACGCCAAAATCGCAGGCCGTTTATAAAATTATTTCATCGTTCAAGAGTTCCTCCATAATAAGACACGACTAATTCATGAATAAAACATCTGTAGGCTACAGATGTACGATTCTTTAGTTTGGTAGACCCCTTGGTGACACCTGTTCCGTTTGACCAGTCAAAGAGATGAACAGGTTTATGCTAATGTCCCGAGTTTTGGTTTTGGTACCAGAACAGCATGGTACCTCAGCATCAAAACAACAAAAAAACACAGACCAATATCATCTACAAGTAATGGGTACTTCCATTAACTGGCAGCCATGCTGACCTTTTGTATTAGATGAATTCCAATAGGATCGATGTCGCTCCAGCCGTGGCATCATCAAACTGATAACACATCGTCAGCCAGTCAATAGCTGCGCATTTCACCAAATATTTGACCCATTCTCGGCGTCGAGTCTATCAGAGAGAGAGAGAGAGAGAGAGAGAGAGAGCTGGCCAAAGGCGAAGAGATAGACATACCAGGAGACAATTCCTAGCTTAGGTAGGTACCATTGTATACATCATCTTCAGTACGCGATGTCCACGATATTGTCTTTTGGAAACCGATATTTTTGTTTGATCAATCGCATTCAATATCTCGCGCCTATTTATTGATGAACTGGACATCGTTTTTAATTTAAAAAATTTAGGTGGGGTTTAGATGAGGTTCATTGAAGCCATTTTGTAATTATCATGAATTTTCCAAGCAGATTGTTCCCCAGTAGAAACATTTATATAATTTGAAATTAAATATTCTGATTTCTAGACAGTCAGAACGTGATATATATATATATATATATATATATATATATATGACGACGATGATTTATACTGGACGAATTAAAAGAAGTGTCTACAGTATATTCCCATTTTCCATAATGTTTACTGACCCAATATTTAAAAAGGTGCTGTTGTTGTTGTTGTTGACAGATCAACAGTTGATTATTGAGCAAACGTGACAGCATACTAAGAAAACAACAATAATAAAATCAACTGGTTAAATTGTTTCTTCTAACACGATTGAATGAAATATGTAAAATAAATTAAAATAAATATATGTATTATTAGATAGTATAACTTCGTTGATGCTGAAATATCGTCATTTCTTCCGGCGCTAGCCCATCTCTGAAACCATCTTTAAGCCATCTGAATCGTTTACATTAATTTTACGAACCACTCGGCGGACAATTGTTAATTAGTGGCTTATATTTTGATGAATTACAGATAATACTTTATTACCACAAGGAGCGATATTGGGACCATGTCGACGCCATCTTGTAAGTTTGCGGCAGGAGTCGCCATCTTGATGTTTGTCGTCTTCTTCTCGTTCGTGGTCGTCACCGCTCACGAGAACAGCTACCGGATGGAAGGTAAATTAAATACAATAGGATGTGTTGTACTTTTTTATACGAAAGATGAAGTTAATAATATGCAACGTAAAATTCGAGGAAGATGTGTGACAGCCGTCTTAAACGAGATTATCCATATGGTATATTTTGAGGGAAGCTTAGGAGCGTTGACTTGCGCACAATTTGTATTTGAGTGTGTCCATTCAATGTGGTGTATGCGTGTTATACATCCTAATATAGCTGATTAGATCTATTATAATAGGGCTTTTAGTGTATTCTGTTCAAAATTATGGTTTATATTAGTGGCTTGGCAAGTGACTGTTAAAAATGCACCATTACAATTTATTAGAATGGATAAAACGTTATCTGTTGAGCATCTGCTCTTAATAATAATAACAATAATGGCTGCAATCGTAATCATTTTACGTGGTAAAACTACTTCAAATGAGGGAGACGCATATGGCCTATAATTTACTGCTTCATCACGGGGACTAATTCTGAACAAATTTAGAATTTACGATATGACATATTCGGTGGAGAAAACCTTGCCAGTTGCTAGGCTGGATGAAAAACTCCTCCTACCATAGTGCCACGACCGGAATTCGAACGTCCGACCTGCCGCACAACATGACCACGAGTAAGAAAGTCCCTCATTAGGTCTTAGAGGCGGTTCTACGCTGTGTGTCCGCGCGCGCTCGCGCGTGTGTTGTGAGAAGTATTCGCCGGTAATTGTGATACGCCGGGGTTATTGTAATATGTCGGTTGTACCGAACGTAGATCTCTCCGACTAGGCTAATTCGATTTTCGAGCCATGGGTTGTTAATTCCCTGAAGTTTTGACTAAAATCTATCAGAAATCGATCAACGTTACTGCCAGTCTCATATTCAGGCTATTCCCAAATAGCAATAATTCCAATTACGATAAGTAATTTCGTTTGTCATTTAAATTATTAAACCGAATAATTTTTAATACTCTTACAAGAACCACCAAAAGATGTATTTGTCCGTGAAACATCCATAGAATGATAATGCCCTTTTATCATAACTGACATCTCAGCGCTGACACTGCCCCCCCCCCATGCCATTGTTTATCGTAAAGCTGACAGTATGTTTAGTGAACCTTGTTTTATTATCGCCTACTCCATCATTGTCACGTGATATTGCTCATTTAGTAATTAATAGAAACTGCTCTTCTCGAAGTTCGACTGTTTCGATATTATCTAATCCTGTGCAGGTTTTATATGATTTCTGCGATATATATATATATATATATATATATATATATATATATACTGTATATCGACAAATGTTGGCGATCTTTTTAACATACATACTTACCTATACGTCGATGTATCCCTATATAGATGCGAGGTTTGGAAGAAGCATCCTTCAAGCAGCTGAGGTGGCGCAAGAACCTAAAGCTGAACCAGCTGTGAGCAGCGGCGAACGAGCTGTGCCTAAACCCGGAGTAAGTCCTTAGACAGATCTCTACCGTCCGCTATAGCCTAGTTCATCCGATGACGACTGAAGACATAATTATTTATAACTATCAGGACCGTAACGCTTCAGTCGGTACCGTAACAGGTCAAAACATAACCCGTTTCAGGGGTTTTTAAACAGTTAATCCGGTCACTGATAAAGAAGAAGTACAGATTATGTAATCGAACTTAAAAACAATCTAAAATAAAACTACTTGGCACCAGCCCAAGTAAGACTGTTTTAGTAGAACTTGGTCACCGTGTACAAAGCGCCAGGAGTGAAGTATGTGCGTTCTTTATTTATGCTAGTCGAATATGTTCAATGCACTTCTCGCATATTGATTTGTAATTATTGAATTTCTTCCGATGCTAATTTCGCAGGAAATTTCTGTAATTGTTTTTGTAAAATTGGTCTTTAAATAAACGTTACGGTACTGATGTAATAATTAATGAGGGTCACTATACTCCGATGGGTCATTTTGCAGGGACTTGTACAGAAATGTGCGCTGCTCGTCTCTTTTATAGTATGCTAGTATCTCCAAATATAAATTAAAACAACAAGCGGTTTAAATGCTGAAATATTTAATAGTAATTCCAATAATTAATCTTCACCTTTTCCATTTTAGGAGCCTCAAGTACCAACATTCAAGCGGCCGTTTGTTGAGGGTGAGCCCCACATGTTGTTCGTGCTCTCCTATCAGCGTTCGGGATCGTCATTCTTCGGAAGTTTGTTCGATCACTATCCTGGTGGTTTCTACGTCTACGAACCGCTCGATGGCTTATACAACGCGATGTATGGGACTCCGGAAGAGTGGAACGTACCATCCGACATCATGAACACGCTGGATGGAGAACTCAGGTACTAGACAATATTAACTTGCAACCAATTTGTATCCCAGATATATGAAAGGCCCGCAATGAAACGGTAGACGCCATTATAGCAGCTATGCCCCAGATACGGGAGTTAATCAGTATTATCCTTTATCGAATATTGTATGCATACAATAATTAAGTCGCATATCAGTTATAGTGTCACTTGATTTATACGCCATCCTTTAATTTTATATTGGACACTTTATAGATTCAGCTCACCGTGTACATCCCAAGCAAATACTAAATTATACCGCTGTTGTTGGAATAGCGTTGCCTATTTGCGTTTATACAAAATATCAGCCGCATCAGCTCGTGGTGGGTGTGCCTCGTAGTAATATTTGTGTTTCTTGGTGGGTGTTGCCTTTTCTTGGCCACTTTTATGCACACGAAAGGCTAAATAGGACGAACGATCTCCGGAGATAATGAGAAGTGTAAGATGAAACGCCCTTCTGAGACAGCTCGGCCGGGTTTTGAACCCAGATGCTGCAGGTCTGAGGGAAAATTGTGCTACCGACTATAAGCGGTGGAGACGCCATAGGAGTCGTAGTAGCTGTGGGTCTCGGTAGCTATGGGTCGTTGAATTTGTAGCTTGTTGTGGTTGTTGCTTGAAAAACTGGGATGTATAGGCTTCTAAACTAAGAAACAGACTGCTAGCTTCTCTAATGGCCATTGATCGACCATAGATCATAACTATTTACGTTCGTCGACGATGATGGATTAGCCTGTGAAGTAGGAACCTGCAAATGGCAACCACAATAACATTGGGTGTGCTGTTATCCTGATAATGACATCCTCTAATAATAATAATAGTAATAAGCGAACATAAACTTTGAGGTTTATTCCACTCGTCGATGGAGACGATTCCTTTGTCTTATCTAAAGTAATTTCTGTGTGATTTATTTTAGACAAATTCCGCCGTGGGAAGTGCGAGCCATCAGCAAGAACCTCGAGGACATTCTGCAGTGTCGCGTCTCCGAGTTGCCAACGGAAACCTTGGTACACGTCTTCTGGCATATGTTCGTACACTTCGAGCATTCCTTGGTCCCGTTCATCGACTGCCTGAAGCGGCCCTACGTCTGGCCCAGGGCCCAGTGCTTCCCCTACATCTTCCACGAGTGTCCCCGCCGCTTCCTGACCAACATGGACAAACAGGAGAAGTGTTTCAACGTCCTTTGGGATCCTGAGGCGAACTCGCCCAGGAAAAACATCCAGGTATGCCCGAGTTCCAGGATGAGTAACGCCTCAGGCATGTGATCGGGATGGTCCCACTGTTGGCAGAGGCTAAACAGAGAACAAAATGGCACTCACTCAATCACTCGATCAATCAATCAATCAATCAATCAATTTGCTCACTGACTCATTCACTCCCTTACATGATAATATAAATAGTATAAATAGTATGAAATATATCTTCACAAGCTAACAAAAAATAAATAAAAGTAACAACTTCGAGTAAAACTAGCTAACATGAACTATACATGTTCTCTCCTATTTCGGTTCTGATTCCGGCGTCATACAGGAACCCGAGGCCTTCAAAAACTACTCGACGTGCATGCAGATCGTTCGAGAGAAGGCAAAGCCCTGCGAACAAATGCTGGGAGAGTTCTGTAAGAAGGCCGACTTCAGAGCGACGAAGACTGTACGAGCGACGATGGACGTGGTCGAGACGCTTCTGGAGAGAAATCCCAATCTACGGGTGATCCATCTGATCCGGGATCCCAGAGCGGTGATGGTGTCCAGATCGGAGTTCTACGACACGGGCCGCAGCATGTACGCTCAAGGCGACATTGCCAAGGAAGCAAAGGTATGTGAAGAACGGGATCATTTGTTTTAGAAACAAACGAAAGAACGGAGTTTATTTCCTCCAAATAACCATTTTATGCATATAGCCATAGGTATACAGTCTCAAACTTGGCATAAAATTGATATACATGAAATTGATACGACAATATTTTCTGGTAGACAAAGAAGATCTTAGCTATTTTCTACCGTTGCCCAATAATAATATACCTGCATTAATTACGAACCAATACTACGACCATAGAGAAGGTAACCAAACCAATTTACCTCCCTCCCTGTATCTTCGAACTCGCCGATCTTCTTATTCGTGTTACGCTTGTTTCAGGTGTTCTGCCAGTCTATCGTGGAGGATATCCGGAAGCGCAAGGAGCTCGAAAAGAAGTTCCCAGGCGCTCTTATGGAAATTGTGTACGACGGCTTTGTTCAGGATCCGGTGACATACACGCAGAAAATATACGAGTTCTTGGAGGTAAATATAAAGCGTACACACGTCAAAGAATTATGATATATATATATATATATATATCACAGTTAATCTGTATAATCAGGTAATATGTATATTACCTGAAATTTTCAGGTAATATACATATTACTTGATTATATATAATAACTGTAACATATATATATATATATATATATATATAACAAATTCATATTTGTTTTACTTCTACTAAACCTGGTTCCCATTTTATACGTTTGTTTTCCGGTAGACATTTTTTTAAATAAAACTAATCTCCTACTAAGTTTGCTATTTCTAACAATTATTCACCTGCAGCTAATTGGGGGTTTTATTGCTCCTTAATTTGTTGCTACTTCGAAGGGGGTGTTTATATTCGTTCGTTGTTCAGTTGGTCGAGTGTCGGCGCATCCTATCAGATAATAAAAAAGCAGCGGTAGAATTGAAGTCGCCCATTAAATATAGCTTCATCCTCCGTCCTCGCACAGGTACCGTTTAAGCAGGAAGTGAAAGACTGGGTCGTGTTAAAGACGATGGTCGAGATGAACTCCTCCTACATCGCCACAAAATGGCTCGGAAAGCTCCAATATAACGAGGTGATGGGTATAAATGGCCCATGCGGTGGGCTATTTACTGGCGTCAACTATCCCTGGCCTTAACAGACAGAACAGCTACCTACCAGCGTGACACAGTCAGCGAGATATATTATCTATTATAAACAATGTTAATTATCACCGCCAGAAGTAATATATATATATATATATATATATATATATTGGGTCACTGGTTCGTATTATAAATGGAAGGTAATTACTAAGCCATTCATTCCCTCTCCTTCTGGCTGGCTTCGGATGTTGACCACGAAAGTGTTAAACATTTACAAATGATCAACGAAGGACAGAACATATTTAAAACTTCTATTCGGAACTTTGTCTACTGTGATATTTATTATATTGTATTCCATATATTTGTATTTTGTTTTATATCTCCCCCTTGCTCGACTAGAAGCCGTTTCGTATCGGTGACTATTTCGATAGAGCGTCGACGCGTTACATGTTTCCTATGTTCGCCCTTTTTCAATTTGAACCATCGGAATATAAGCCGTAGTTGCACTTTTCCCTGGTATCACGTATCTAATAGGACACCAATGATATCGATCACATATCATACGACCATGTACATAATCAATAGGCAGATCTATAACGGACGCAGGTAACAGGTGGATAGATGTACGGAATCGGCTAGAGACATACGATGTTTAATTAACTTTGGTGATACGTGTAAATAGTTGTAAAACCCCAAACCCATCATTTGGATGACGCATGTAATGTAATGAACTGATTGGTGGCTGACGGTCGTCGATGAAGGATGCAGAATTATTTACGTATTTACGAACAACTTCAAGTGAACATTAAATGGCTTATTCTATATGATATTTTGACAAGTAATATATATATATATATATATATATATATATATACTCATAAAATATAATTTATTAATATAAGCCGAGCTAATATAAATCAGAGTTGAATAAAATATTAACGACTAATGTGTACATTTTTGTTTACTACGTGAATAGTTACCTTTTGTGTGTGTGTGTGTGTGTGCGTGTGTACAGCTAGGTGTATACCTATCTGTCTTTATGTAGGAGGTTTTGGAGATAAGAGAATGCGCGCGCGTGTGTGTGTGTGTGTTGTGTGCGTGTAATTACAGAAACCTTTCTTCACAAGCCAATATAAACAACGCCTTATCTACGTTCATCAAAATACCAACACAGTTTTATTCGTTACCGTACGACATTTCTTAAAGGGAAACTTTTTAACCGCATTATCAACGACCATGTGTAATGTTTATCGTGTGGACAATTTCCGGTAATAAATAAATAGCACATTAAACCAACTAAAATTTTAAAGAAAGGGAGAACAAACTGATCAGTGCTAATTGGCAAACGTATACAAACACGGAGGAGAACGAAAACGGTGTTCACTTTCGATGAGGAAGAAGAGATAACATCAAGAGATAACAGCGAGAGAGAAAAAAAACATCAAGAAGGTCGGCTTCTATAATCTAATAGCCTACTAACACGAGCAACATATGGCACACACACACAGACACACACATATATAAATAACCGAGAAACGAATATAAATAACCAGATCAACATGAAACCTAAATTAATACAAACTATAAACGATCCGGATTGGCGACTTAAGACACAAACCGTCCATTTCAGTACAGAGTGGTGTTGGGGTCATCCCAACAGGATGAATCCCAAAATGGACTAATCAGGAAAATATCCCGACAAGACGAACCCTAACAAGGCGAGTTCTCATAATATTAGGGTTAGGTTAAGGGTTAGAGTTATTACGATAGGATCTGACAATATAATTTTTACAATAAATTCCTCCATTCGGGATTCATGTTGTTCGGACTAAACCGGATTATTGGCCATCTTGGTTGGCTCCGATCGGGACACTCTGGCTGGTGAGGTGAATTAGTTCACGATAGTGCTACCGGATATCGGGTCATCGTTCGGAAAGTCGGTGTTCTGGCTGCGGTGAAGACGTCGTCGGGTTTTAGACCTGGACAGTGAGGAGATTCTACGTGTTCCAGTGCGTTAAACAGTAGACGCCTCTCTGCTAGCGAACACGCATACACACATATATACATACACATGCACAAATACCACGTGACCATAAAGTGACGAAATTAACAGGAACATATACACGTGACTGGGTGATTTATTTCTTCTGGGAAAGCCAACTTTACAGACGAATGATTTATCTGACCGGAAGTGATATTGGGCATACCAACGATGCATGAATCGACCTCGACACACACGCGCGCGCCATACGCACTAGCACACATAGATCCATACAGGCACAAGTCGAGGGTAAGGACTGGACAACAGAGTTTCAACAATCTGAAAATAGATTTTAAAAATTCAGATATAGAGACTGTTTTCAAGAGGAAATCTCTCTTATATTGTAAATGGTCAACTAATTGTCTATCAATCCGGTTATTTCAGTTGATATTAGTTGACTTGCCTAATTTAGCCTTGGCCCTGTTAAAACTTATGGCCGAAGGAAACATCCCCGAAATACAGGTGTTAGTAGAATTCGAACGCACAACCTAGACGTTTGCAGCACATTGATGTAGCACCCTCACAATACGATTATATATATATATATATATATATATATATATCGGCGTAATCGATTCGTATATGGCAATATTTGTTTGGTGTTATTTTCGATTCCAGTGACATGTTCAATACTATTTCAATACTCCATTTAATTACTCAGTCACGTGACGACGTAAAACATTCTTTTCGTCCAACTAAACTGAACCAAAAGAATGAAGTTGAAAAGTTTCAAATGCCACCTCTACCCACCCCATCCCACCGCCGGCATATAACCGACAACCGAACGGAGGGCGAGTTCAATAAACCCGACGTACATACCTAACAGACGGGGATGACGATCAGTATTTACTGCCATTCCTCAACCAATCGTCGCCTTCCTCGTCCGACGAGAACGACAACCCGATGCCGTAGGCGTTCATCAGACGTTCGGGCGGCGCTCGGCCCGCCAGGCGGCGCTTGATGTAGTTCTCCTCAAACAGTCGAAGCTTGTCGGTAGGAAAGACGGCCGCTTTACGGACTTTTACCATCGGAGCGTTCAACATCAGCCAACGATGGTCGAGTGCCTCTTCCGTCATCAGACGAGCCCTTGAGGTAACGCGAAAAACGGGGTTTATGTTATAACGATGTTTTTGCGATGAGTAATACTAATTAATAATAATTGCAAAACTTATATTGGGCCAATGTCCTCGAAAATAATCGAGCTCAGTGGCAGACCTAGTACGAGGGTTAGGCAAACTCATAGTCCGGGTACAATGCAAATTTCATCAACTTATGATCGGATGAAGTGGAAACTTAGGAAGGATGAGCGAGTCTAAAAAGGTGACTTTTCAAATGGTGACGGAAAGAAACTATGCTATTTGATGACTTAACATGTTTGGGGGTGATTTCCAAAGGGTAAGGAGAGCAACTGAAAAACTACGACTCCCAGCATTAGTTTAACCCTTGGGAACAGACAACAAGTGAAAACCAGATGAATTGAGCTATTTGGGCTTGGGTGCCTTGGAAAGCATGGAAAATAGATTTGAAGGTTCTCCAGAAGAAAGACTTTAATAAGCAATAGTGCAGAGTTTGAAAATGATGCGAGATTGAACAGGCGGCCAGTAGATGGATTTCAGAAGTGTCTTAATTAGCCACAGAGCTGATATCGCTTAGGTAGTACATTATGTCCGAGAGGCGATTCCCTTTCAGAAATAATACAATCCAGCCAAAGCCTTTAATTGTTGGATGAAACATTCCACAGACACTGGCAACACTGGGATTCGATTTCACCTCTTAGAAGTTAACAATGCTAGTAAAGTTATAACCAGAGTGCCGTTGTCATGGCGATCAAAGAACTTGCTTTCCTATCTCTCCCATCTCTGACTGATTCAATTATCAAAATATATTTATCGAAGTGTGCTTACAAGCTACACCCGATTGTTTTCTTTTAACAAAGCCCAAGAAATGATCAGTTGAATTTACATTATCTTTATTGAAGAAATACGGGGAAGATTTAAAAAAACACGTCAGTATTGTCTAGTAATATATCGTCACGAAAGCATATTTAGTGTGGCCTCTATTTCGTCATCTCTTCCTATTTTCACGGTGGATCAGAGCTGAATTCCAACACCAAAGAGACTGAGAAAGCTTTCAAGATCACAACAACACTCACTACATAAAGCCTAGTACTTATCTGTCTTCAGTAGTAGTCTAGTTTGGGTTGCGCACTTACTTTGGATTCCTCTTCAGCGTCTGGTAGATGAATTTTAGTGCGTATTTCGTCACGTTATGATACAAACTGTGCGCATCATAGCGTACGTGTATAATGTTAGCGAACGTGTCTTCGTCAAGATCTCCCTCAAAAGGCGACACGCCACTCAGACTACAAATAAATTATATCCAATTATACACACATATAACCCTATTATTAATTCATTTGGTAAAATAGCAGCATTTATTTTTAAATTAAAAATGCAAATGTCTTTATTTTTCGGCTACGTTTGGTGCAGAAAGTAGACTAAATGACCCGAACGACCTCCAAATGTAAATTCAGAGGAGCTTAAGTAGGAGACGAAACACCGTTCCGAGACAGTCTAGCCGAGGTAATTAAAATAAATATAATTCTGAAACTGTTTCACAATGTTTTATCAATCGCTGTAGAGTTACTCACAGTACAAAGGCCAGTAGACCTACGCCCCAAATGTCAGCAGCGACACCTACCAACTCTCTGTCTACCATTTCCGGAGCTGAAGGATATAGCGAGTGCAAAGACCAAGGTAAGTGAGTAGAACACAGATAACACCGAAAAAGCAAGAAAAAAATCAAAGAATATCATTTTTTATGATAATTATATAGTATTGTAATAAAACCGTTTTAAAATGATAATTTACGGGAAACGTTTTGTTTATAGGCTGCGATCTGTGATAATAACAAACCAAATGTAACACTCTAAGACACAAACAATGTTTATTTCTAGTATGAGTGCTCTACCATAAAAGAGTCGCAAAGCCCCAAATGCATGAGAACAATACCGAACAAAATGAAGCCATCATATCCAAGAAGGTGCTCCCCGTCGAAATGATTTACGTTATCTGGTGGCTTTTAATATCTAACTTTAATCCAAAGTACACGATTGGCCCATTTAACATGGCCACCCACTAACTGTATTAGCCACTAACTGTAATTGTTTAAAGACCTTTACCCGCAAAGTTCGTAATTTATGCTCTTCATGGTCGAATACGATCTAAGTTTAGTTATTAATGTGAGTAAATAATTATAATGAAATATTCGTCGAAATTAGAATCTACGAAAGAGAAGATGAATTGTAAATTGGTCAACTGGATTTTTATATACACACGAACACAGATACACAAATACTTGTACGTCCGTGGTGGTTGTATATGTGTGTTGTTAAACACCAGTAAAAGCGTTATCTGTATTCGAATTAAGAGTTTTGTGAAAGCGAAACAAAATGCCTAATACGAATACAGCCCGTGGTGAGGTTCTATTCGTTGTCGCATGAGATGTTCATCTCAGGTTTAACATTAACGTATACCTGAAATACTAATAAACGTGGATTTTATTCTCGGACAAAACAGCGTTGATTCTAGGATTGTTATCAATTGGGCTCTGGGGGCCATGACCTTAGACGAAGTGTGGCATATGAGCTCTAAAGGCGTAAATACACTTTACGGGGATTCGGGGGGTGCTTGAGCTTGTTTTCGTTTCTCATTGATTGTTGGACACAGTCATGACCATACTAGCGAAAACATAGAAGACACGCGCTCATTGGCCAAATGTCGTGGAGTTTCTTCGTCTCGGCCAATCAAAGAGCACGTAACAACGCATACCAAAACCTTTCAGTAAATCATTCATTATTTGGAATATTTAAATATTTAGTGGGTTTCATGGTAAATTGTGGCTCGGGATTATTTCCTTTGTCTTTTTACGTCCTTCATCTAAATTTTGCGGGAATCCCGAAAAAAACATCCTAGAATCAGCACTGCCATTATACAGACTATGACTATTACAACTTTGATGGAATAAAAATAAAGCAATAAAAAACGTCATGCAACATGGTCTTAGTTCGTCATTTAAAATTTCTGCATCCAAACACAAGCAGCAGTGGACCTCCATGGTAGCTTTCGTGTTGTTGCACTAAATGGACAGTCCCCGACAGACTGTTGAGGACGTTACATCTACGGCGGATGGCGATGTTAATAACAAATAAATAATCGATATTCTGAATCAGAATATCGATTATAATTTCTGATAAAACTGAGATACAATCGTAATCGTGTTGTTTACTGGGGAGAGGGGGGGGGTTAAGACAGGGTAGCCGACTTTCGACTTAAATATATATTTGTGCCAATCCAATCTCGTCTGCTGCTAACAATTTGGACCAGCCATTTTTGGACCAGCCGTATGTATCATTTGAGCGCATCTCAACGATAACATCTATAAATGATACAATCACCGGGCGATGAAGTACTAATTGTTACCCATAAAATCGGCAGTTCCTTCACGCGGCACTTTGACGCCATCGAATGACGTAATCTTCCGCGCTCGACCAAAGTCGATCAATTTGATGTCGAAGCGTCGCCTGGATACCATGATGACGTTGTCGGGCTGAAGGTTCAGGTGTACAATACCGATATGGTGGAGAAACTGGAGAGCATCCAATACCTGTGGGTAAAGAGATAGTAGCCATCGACAGTGTGATGATGATTGATGTTTTACGGCCACTTTTGTGCATAAGGTAGGCTAAATGGGCACACAGCTAAAACACACACCCGTACACACACACACACACACACACATACACACACACACACACACACACCCATACACACCCATAAACACACACATACACACACACACACACGCACACACACATACACACACGCACACACCCCATACACACACACACCCAAACACACACACCTCACATACACACACACCCAAAGATACACACACACACACACCTGTTTTATAATGCTGGAGACGTGGTGTTCGTTGTACTTGTTCTTTAACGACAGCGAGCGGGCGACATTCTCTCCGTATAACTTCTCAAAGATGAGATAAACAAAGTTGTTATGAAGGAATGCCTCGTGTAAGCGGACGATATGCCGTTGTCTTATGCCTTTCAGCATCTCGTATTCCCGGAGACTGTCGTCGGGATTAAACTCGTCGTAACAGAGGATCTTCGCCACACGTCGGATCTTTCGTCCCTGCTTCGGTTTGACGTTCTTCACTAAGGTGTATCGTCCCCTGTTGATGAGGCCAGATGTTTAGAACTAGCACGCCATATACAGTATTTATATATCCATGCAACATACATTCAGCCATTTATTTTAAACATACGCATACACGTCCGTAGCCTACATACAATCGCTTCCCTGTAGTTGTGACATATTTGTCACAAAAAGTAGATTAGCTAGTCCCCACAGACTGATGAGTAGCCCAGACATATATAAATCTACGAATGTATTGATGTGCGGCGATATACGTTTTTGTATGCTTAAATTGAACTACGTATTGATTTAATTATGTATAGATTATTGGAGGTATATGTTTTAAACGATGTATAAGTATTGATGTTCTGAGCCAGTGCCACCATATATATATATATATATATATATATATATATATCCTAAAACACACACACACGCACTCTATCTCTCTCTCTCACACACACACACACACACACACACCTTACAGTATATCAATTTAACATTATTTAACATCAATATGAACGTCACACATCCACATCACACACCTCCAAACATCCGAGCCAAAGGCAAGGAAACGCTCGGGCTCTATCTCTTGGATCATGATCTCCCGATCCAGGACGCCATGATCCTTGGCCTTCCTGTCGAGAGCTTCCTCGGTCAGATCCGTCATTGATCCGCGAGGACTCGACAGGGGACTAGATTCTGGAGACGGGCGATTGGTGGCTTGACGAGAGCGGAGCAGGATTCGTTTTGTCTCCTCCTCTATCTCTATTGGATCCGCTCCTGTGGACACAATAGGAGATCGCATTTAATATGTTCATCATCGTCATTATCACACGGACATCTCCATTATCCTTCCACTAGTAAACATCGATCAGTTCCACAATCAATAAAGCGCGAAATATATCCAATGCATCATGAACTAACATTTCATTTCGGGTATTTTCTAATTCATACAGCTTTAAAAAAAATTAATAATTGATGCATCTTCCCAACTGAAAATGGAAGAATGCACAACGCGGCAAAAATAGGAATTTATAGTATGGCAAAAACACATCAAAATGGTTACAACAACAACAACAACAACATCTGTATCATGTTTCTGTTTGTTGTATTATAATTCTTTAGGATATCATTTTTATAGTCAATAACTGTCATCTTAATAGATAGAATGATTTATAAACACTGTTTACCACGAGTGATCAATTGATCTTCAAACACGGGTAACTTTCTTTGGTTGATATCGCTGATTAATAAACTAGAAAGGCTATTTGTCGATAGACGTTTTAAACGTGACTAACGAGACTGTGTGTGTGTGTGTGTGTGTGTGTGTGTGTGTGTGTGTGTGCTCGTCATCCAACATACCCTTTCTCTTCGTTCTAACTTCAACAGATGCCCAACTGTACGGACTGATTCCAAAGGCGTTTATGGCCGACACCCGGAACCTGTACGAGGTGTCTGGCTTCAGACCCTTGATAAGAGCACACTCATCTATACAATAAGTAGCTGTTGTCCATCGTTGTTCACCTGGAGTAGTGAAATAAATCAATATAAACAGTCAACATGCAGCTAACATCCAGACGGATAATGATAGACAGAAAATTGATGGTTAGGAATAAACGTAAAGATTTAAATCGTATCCCACTGAATTGTATTTATAGTATCTCACAACGCCACACAGCAATTCCATGCAAATAGTTTTTGATTGCTAAAAAAGGGAGAAGAATACGGTAATAATATGTTTGTATCCTGATAATAAAGAACAACTCACTGTTGCGGATCTATTATTCTTTACCATTATGTAACATGCACGCTTTGTCAGAAGTCATTTACCGAAAACTGAAGAAGCCGAAGCGTGCACATCCTAAAGTACTCAGTAGATTTTCGTTCTAGACACGCACGTACGTGGCTCGCACATGCGTAGACACTTTGAAATGACTAAAACAACTGTATATGGTGACCTCCGGTAGAAACTAGTTCTATCGTATAAATGTCACACGTGAAATAAAAAACGCCGATACGAAGTCTATTCTGGGTGAAATTAGGGGAACCTTCTGTCGACGGGAAGACATTGTTATCAAAATTATTGTGATCTACCCAGCAGATGATCCATATGATTGTCTGATGCACACACACACACACACACATATATATATATATACATACACACACTCTCATATTGACCTCGCCACCAGATGGCGTCGTAATCGCCATTGTACGTCAACAGGTCAAACGGTTTAACTAATCAACAATAGTGTTACTGTTGTTTTTTATCAGAAAAAAATAGGTTCTATAAATTACGGGTGGGGGACAAACACAGATAAAGGTGACACAAGCGTAGACCCGACTCTTGGCTCGAGTGTCGCTCGTCAAAATACGGCTACATTCTATACACTGTATACATCTGAGTCAGATGCTAACTATCCCGTACAACTTATAGGATGACGAATCTGGGCCGTAAAACAACATCGAAATTTACATTTTTGTCCGATATATTGTACCGTGCAAACAATGGCCACTTACCGGGTTTGAACCAATCGACTTTGTAAGCTTGTATGTGACTGTTACCATCCGACTCGGGTTCTTCCCAAATCATGAACGCCTCGGCGTCGGAAACCTTAGTAACGTGAGGACGACCAGGTCTGCTCGGATTGTCTGCAAGATAGGACGTTTGAAACGGAATTCGGATAAACGAAATAAATACATATCTTCCTATAATGCCCAACTGAAATTTTATTCTACGAAATTAATAATGATTAAAAACATTTCACCTACAAAAATTATTTCATTCTGTAATGAACGGTTGGTTGGAATATATGCCCGAGGGGCGACTTCTTAATGAAACATTACACAAATACGACTTTGAGCTGGATTCGAACCGATAGCTCGGAGAGTGGCAGCCTAATGCTCTTAAACATTGAAATATTGGTACTCGCAACGCACACTGGATACAATACCCGTCAATGAACTTGTAAAATGTTTGATAAATTAAGTGCAGGATTTGTTAAATCTTTTAATTGGAGGATCGAAAAACATTAAAGGACCAAAACATTTATCTAAAGTATTTATATATTTCAATTGTGGAGTGCTGTATATGGAATGTGTATTTATTGGGTATTGTTGTTGAAACTTTGTGCTGCAGTATACACATTTTTATTCAGATCCCCTAAACTGTTGTTCTTGTTGTTGCAGCTGCTTGTTAGCAAACGTATGATAAAAATACACGAAGATTACAGATCACTCACCCCCACATAACATCCTTGCTCGACACGTCACGGTGCCATATTTATTCCTGGCCACACACTTGTAGACGCCGAAATCGTTTGGTTTTGTCTGGAGGACGGTCAAGGAATGTGCGCCTTCTTCTGAGGATGCCGATATCCTCACCCTGCCTCCGGTACTGAGGAGCTCCTCATTCCTGTACCACGACAATATCGGGGGAGGATTGCCTATCACGTGTACACGCAGCGTACAGCTGTCTCCTACGTTGTACGCCTTGTCCTTGATCTTCTCCTTGAATATTGGCGGGAAACCTACACAAAAGATTTTATGTTGCTCTTGTGAAACAAACAATAATTACTGTTTGACTCTCTGAAACAAACAATAATTACTTTAGAAAATCGTAGAATAATTAGTGTTTGTCTATAGATTTATAAACAGGCTATGATTAGTTGATAAATCTTAAATAAACAATACTTATTCTATCCTTTCCTAAACAAGCAATACTTATTCTATAAGCCTCTTTTTATCACCTCCAATTATCACCTTTAAACTAATGTGTAATCCCAGTGATCCATTACAATTACCGTACTCAGTATATTTAGTGAAAACCATTCTAGATTTCAACAAAATTTTTGGTTATAGGTCCACAGTAAATTACAATTAGCAACATAAATGAGATATATTTTGTCTGCAGAATTATTTGCAAAAGGTTGAAATAAAATGCAGATATAATGTAGTGACCCGATTACAATGTGTTAGCAGAGAACTGATGTTATATTAACACAGGTATTGAACTAATTGTAAGGTTTCATTGTCTTCATAACTCATTGGTTACGTGGTGATCAGTAAAGGGAAGTTATTTGACTTGATCACACGCGCACACACACGCACACACATATACACCAACACGAAGGGTGGGTGGGGGGGTGAGTTCTCCCCCAGTTTGGATGCAGCATCGTGATATAAATAACAACACTGACAGAGGTTATTTTAACACAGAATTTCTGATGTCAGAATTTCCAAAAGCAATTTTCATCAAATTAATTTTTTCTTTTTAAATCTCTGTATGTGAGCACATGTGCGTGCGCGCGCACACAACACGCACACACACACACAAACACACTGGATAAAATGCCATATAACAAACATTGTTCACAAATGAACTAAGTAATTAGAAGTCATAAAGTGAGATCAGTTGAGGCATGATGTATAAAATTATGTTCCATAGACTCATTAATATATATGCAAGTATGATGTATATCAAGTTAGTTATATGTTTATGTTGGCTTAACTAAAACATGTAATCTGTTTGTATAGAATATTTACACGACTCATAATTTTGATCTAAAAACTTCTTTAAATACCTAAACATAGATCATATGTTATTATATAATGTCACTATGCAGCATCTTTGAATGGCATCTGCTAGTAAGAGTATTTTATTAAGTCTACATTATTATTATTCACCTAAATAGTCAATCATTCAGCACATATTGATATCTAATGGTAGTACAATTCTAAATCACATCTATCATAACAATATACATCACACAAATAATAATCTGGATTTTTTTATCATCATGTATAAACTACCAAATATATATATATATATATATATATATAGACCTGCCACCCCAAATTCATTTTTCAGTAGTGTTTTTTATGTTTAACAGTAGTTTTCAACATTAATCGGTATTTTGTTCTCCACAATTTTTTTAATTTTAATTCAACTCAAAACATGATGCGAAACTTTGGATAAGATTAACTTATATTATTTGTTTACATATGTCATACGTCACATGTCGGGACGACAACGGAAAGAAGGGTTTTCATTTTCTTGTGCTATCCTGGTATTTTCGTGTATTTATGTATTTTACTATTATAAGTACTTATATAACTATATAAAATAAACGAAATAAAAAAGTAATCTATTAGTCTAAAAGATACAGATGAGCGAGAGGGTAAAAACACGAACGACATAAGACATTTTTTAATCACAAAAAGGTTAACCAATCAAGTCGGTTTTGAATGCTGCCGCTGAGAAGGTCTTACATACAGGTATATGTCACTAATATGACAAAGTGTCTTCATCCATTGTCTTGATGTACTTTACAAACTGCTACTTTTTATACAACTATTTACACTTCTGAGAACTGTCTCACACACACACACACACACACACACACACTTATGACTCTGGCTGTATGCTATGAGGAATGTTACTTTTCACTTAGCAACTTCTTCCCTTTCCATTAAACTCGTTCAAAATACTTACATATTAATTCTCTTTTTTGGGGGGGGTCACAATTCCAACTTCTAGCAGTAGTTAACATTACTGCTCTTTGTTGTCTATTTAATGTTGCTGCATCTACTTATAAATGCTCACGTGGTTACAAAATAAATTCCACGACTTTTTCCAATAATATTTTCTTCTCTCTTCGAATTCAGATTTTTCCGTGCGCGGAAATTCTTTTAATTTTCCCTGAATATTTCTCTGGCAAGAATTCCATAAACAAATTAACACCAAGAAATGTTCTATAGATATTGATGTTAGTGCCGAGTACGATATTCCAGCTACTCACGTCCTCATAAATCTGACCAATCTAACTAATACGATCATCACACAAGTCACTACAGTTCTTAATACATGGTTTACTTAAAATAAATACGCACCAATATTAATTCATGTGAATCATATTATTTACTATAAACATCGGAAAATTGACAAACGATTGGTTGGCATTGGATGGATAAAAGAAAAATAGTTAATGATGGAAACACACGGCTTCGCATGCAACACGTAGTCTCGGTTGATTATTAATGCTAGCAACACAATAACTACTATACGTCAACCAAGACAAGCATATCTGGCAGAAATACAATGCCTTTGTGAATCCAGAAGACCGTAGCACCATTTTGTGACGCTGACTGATATTAGGTTTTAAGGAGAATAGCCAAGAAGAAGCCAAACATCAAGCCAATCAAAACGCTAATAACATGCAGGTGGCTGTGCTGCACGTTTGATGTTTTCAGCGATTCCAGGATGAGCTTAAGGTCATCATCATTGTCCTGTTCCTGTATTGTCAAAAATCGGAGCAGATCATCCCACATGGTGCCCTTGGAGCCCATCTGTTTCGACTGACGTTGATGTTGATGACCGGGACACCGTCTGCTGACTCTCACAATTTGCTCTGTATGATCATCAGCATCAGCCGAAAGTTCTTCATCAGGTAGAAAGAATGTGGCCTTCACATCGCTGCTCTGTCTGTTTCTGTCCACGAGAAGTTTTGCCACGTTCGCCATCCGATGTTGATGCTTCCTCTTATTCGCAGAGCTCTGAAATCCCGGATGCGATCCTACAGGACTGCTCTCAATATTGCAATCCTCTTTAGTTTTAAACTCATTTTCTTGGCAATTATTGTCATGACTAGCATCTGATTTGGTGGCAGTGCCATTGCTTTTATCTCCGCCACCAGGTGGCAGTGCATCGAGATCTCTCTCCATGTTTTCCTCCACATAGTAAAAGGCACACGTCGTCATCACTCCGGGGTCATCAGGAACATCACTGAGATCATCCGCTGGACCACGTGTGACTTCGAAGCGAAACTCGCACGTAAATTCACAGGGCAACAAGTGCATGCAATTAGTATCACAAAAAACTGGAAAGAGACATGAATTTTCATTAGGATAATGGAGAAACACATTTAATTAGACGATGAATGAGTCATGCAGGTAAAGTGCTCCGCTGTTATATCAAAGTTACCATAATGAGGGACTCATTATGGTAGAATGGTTGACCCTTTAAATAAACAATAAATATATGTTAATAAATAATCACTGCTAACATAGAAATAGATTTCCTTTTCAGAATGGTTTATATCACAAGTTTATTACAATGTTTATATTACAGTACCGTTTCACTCTCACTCAACATACACGTCGAGAACTAATATAGACGCCTTGTATTAGGCCGTAAATATACAAGAAATATCCGGTACAAAAACTTGAGATAACTAAATCCATACTTAAGTTGACGTCCATGGATGCCCGAAGTCATATTAATAAACATCTGTCTCCCCGTCCACTTCCTCAAACATTGCTTCAGAATATCTGGATTGTAATTTATAAGAGGTCAAACTCTAATGGGGTAACACTCTCCAAGCCATGCTTACGACGTTGTTAGTATTAGACTAAATGTTCTCGGGGATGCTGACAATGGAAACGTTGATGAGAGATGATCTCTATACCTTCGCTAGCCTTGTTTATCTCTATCATCCTTCTGACCTGCCACAGACCGCGTCTCGTGTGCTTCAGATGTTCGGAGTCTGCATCTTCGCTCTCTTCTCGCTCCTTTTCGAGGTCTCGCAGATCCTGGCGCTCCTTCATCGAGCCACGATATCGTGTCGGCTGGAAGCTCGACTGCTTTTAACGGGAAGCTATTGGAAAGATGTGTACGGTAATTAGTAATCTTTATTTTTGAGCTGAGAGAGAACTTCATGATGATGTTCGATTTGTTTACAATGAAACTGATATTGCAGCAGCATGTCACGATGAGGTATTACACTCTAACCGTGCCTCACAAACGAAGTAGTTGAGGATATTCCGGTAAACACCATCAATATCATTAAATTGGAATGATAGTAATGAATCGTTTAAAGTAAACACCTGTTCTGGATCGGATTTGCCCAACGTTCGGCGGTATCCAGCCATCCGGACTCCCATGCGAGTATCTTTAGATGGCAGTAGATGAGTATCAACACCAGTCTGTGGAAAGTATCATAAATATAAAAATAAACAATCAAACATTACATGATACATGTGATAAACACAAATATTGATACACACACACATTGAGATCAGTTGATATTTTACGCACAAATCAAACAAATGCGCGACATAATGTTTTCTTTATCACTCAATCCAAACTCTCTCAAACATAAACTTTACGGCAACGAAAGATCGACACTGAATAACAATAATAATTATTGCTGCAACTAGGATTAGCGTGTGTGTATGTGGGTGTGTGTGTTTTAGTCGTGCGTAATAAGGCACTGGCACAGAGAGAGATATAAATTCAAACTCTGGATGATTCTTCAGGGGACTGAATCCAGAGTGGCGACTTCTCATTCTGACACATGTCTAATGTCTCTCTCTCTCTCTCTCTCTCTCTCTCTCTCTCTGAGTGTGTGTGAATGTGACTGTGTGTGTGTGCGTGCTATATTACTGACCTGATAGACAGAGCTAAACTCATACCACGTATCCTCATCCTCGTATTCTCTGCCCCACTCAGAGGAGCCGCCGGAACCAACAGTAGATGGCGCTGCGGATACCATTGATGGAGGACCCATTAACTGGAAGACAAACACCAACAAGACCAGTCATTATCTGTCTGATACTATTATATGTCCTTCAAGAAGTTTTCCTTTCACTTGAACAGTCAGTTGTGGGACAATTTATTCTATTACAATTTTTCACATCACATTCTACACAATCCTAACATATTTGGCGCATAATTAATTCAGGTGAGAAACAATATTTATAAATGAATAATTTTGTATAAGATGAACTGTCTGTGTAGGACCAATGTGTCTTCATCTTATTCATTAGCAAATCTATTGATCCATGATTAACCAGTTCAATATGTTGTTTAATTTGTGACATGAAAATATACCAATAAACCCACTTTTCAAAAATAACTGGAAAAGTTGCAGATAGCCAATTGTGCAAAAAGTAACAGCAAATGTTTGGTTGGTGATATTCATCAGCCAGAAATAGTGCATGTTTTTCAGATGAAGGTTGCAAATATATGGACCAATAAATGAACCTTCATAGATGCATGTGCACAAATAAACCTTGCTGATTCAATACATCTAATTGTGGGTAATTTGTGGCCTCTTGCTATGGGTTTTTTGTGTGGTGTTAATCACAAACTGTGAAACCTTGTTCAAATTTTAAGATTAATTTAAAACTTTGATCACTTCAGAGAGAATATTACCTAAACATCACAAACATCAATATATAGCTATCAATATATGGTCATCATGGAAATTGTCAATTGGGTCAAAAATTCAATATCAATAACTGTGTGCAGGAGCATCAAATAAACACCAATAACAGAATTATTATCACTTGCCGATAACATTCCAGCTGCGCCAAGTTCCAGCTGAAGACCATCTGTGGTGCTCGAAGTAGTCGGCTGGTCCTCTCCTGGCAGCTGTAACATCGGCACCTGGTTATCCAGTTCAAATTCGAACTCTGGTGGTGGCTGTTCTATCAAATGGTTTGAGAGTGGCATCGGCTTTACGAGGGTCATCACCAAGTTAGTGCCCCGCTGAAGTGAAACAACAGGTCACACTGACACATGTTTTATGTGTATATATACTGGCATTATAAGATAAACAGGCAGTTGACAAGAACCCGGAGTCAATGTGTCAGTGAATCATTTCTTCAATAACCTAGATGTTCTCTCTTACAACATCCCATCTACACACACACACACACACACACACACACACAAACATTCAAAATAAGAGCAATGATTGAACTCTGACCTCCCACTTCCTCCTAAACATGTAAGCTTTGTGTCTGTCCAGATTAATCCTGTCTCCAAGTCCTCGGCGTTGGGCAAAGTTGATGAAAGGATGATCCAAAGCCTCTGTGGCTGTCAGTCGTTTTCTACATAAGTATTAACAATAAATAATAAATTTGTTTGTATGTATGTGTGCATGCCTGTGTGAGCACACACGCGCACACAGACACACAGACACACACTTGTTGTCACTGGGAAAATCCTTTCAGATATTTTATCTTTTTTCTGAGCATCTTTTATTAACATCCGAACATATACAATTTGTTGACATTAATCAACGTACTTTGGATCAAGCACAATTAGCTGGGAGATGAAGTCTTTTGTCTCAGAAGAGATGTTACTGAAGGCTTCTTCATCAAACTTCCAGTCTCCTGCTCGACCAGCCAACAGTGTGTTACGGATTGTGTCTCGATGGAATGGTGATATGCCGCTGAGACTGGAATAGACAGCACAAGAATAACTGAATATCAACCGAATATCTATCAACGACTCATTTCATTCATTGCACAACCAGAGACAGGTTAAAGTACTAAAGCAAATATAAAAGAAATCATATATGGCCATTATTAATCAAAGAAAAATTAGGAAATCGTTTCCCCGCTGTCTTCAAGCAACACACACACACACACACACACACACAACTAACAGTACAATAACAAAATGTAAATCACATAAAACCAGTCACTATTTATTCAGAAACAGGGGTTAACTGACCTACAAGCTCAATATGATAAATCATAGATGTTAATTTATTTAAATTATAAACATTTTAGGTTCAGATTCCTGTCTAAGAATTTACGAACATTCCATCGTTCTGTTCTCAGTAAAACCGCTTGACTCTTGAACATATACCACCATAAGTCCATCTCAATTTCCGGTCCTATTTTTGAGCTTCATCCAATAAGCCCGGCATACAATACTAACAATAAAAATTCAGTATGACCCTAATCAAAATATAATGAATGCTATGATGATGCATCCAAATACGAAGAGCGGTAAATAAATGATCGATTCTCCCCAGAAACCAAAAAAATAAATAAACAAACAAAAGGTGAGACTGGTTCAAAGTTCATGAACAAGATTACTTATTGAGTAGAAATTTATCTTATTTCATCTGCTGATCTGTCTGTACTTGTCTATGATAAATTGTGACCGTAGTAGACAAAAACGAAAATCATCATTTTCATATAACCTACAGCCCACCTCACCCTTCATCAATACAACAATGGTGACTCACTGAACAGATGGTGAACCGAATCCAGAACCAATTTATCGGACACGTTATAATATTACACAATGTTCACTAATTGAAGACTGGACTTGGTGTAAATCCAGCCATGTCCATCCGACCAATTATAATATGAGTTTTTTTTTAAATTGA
>JAODUP010000707.1:0-122500 GCA_025642065.1 Paralvinella palmiformis | reverse complement strand
GTTATCAGTTAATAACCAACAACTGATAAAAAAATATAAATACCTTCCAATTTCATCAATGACATGGAAGAAATCCTCGACTGGACATGGATTAAACTTAATATCTCTCCAGAGGCCATGTTTCTCTATAACAATCGGGATTATATCGGATTATTATCAATCCTTAACAAACGATATGATGTATTTCACCGAATTACTGGTACATTGTACACTTTTAAAATTTAAAGTGAATCCAAGCACATTATAGAATTGTCAGATCGGATTAAATGCTTGAAAACTTCGCAGTCAACACTGAACTTGCTGATGAATCATAAAACTTTTTAATTAATCACAGACAATCTCTTTAGTAAGTAAAATAAAATAAGCGGACCATCAGACAATTACTTAAACATCAACTCACCTGTGACCTTAACGTTAGCTGAGCAGTACACCCTGCCAGCAACATTCTCAGCAACACATTCATATAGACCCTCATCTGGATGGATGGCATTACGAATGTTAAGAGTCCAATGATCGTACTCTTCCCTTACTATCTTAATCCTTTGTGAATCGGCAATGACACGCCAATCCTTTTTAAAGGTCACCGTTGGATAAGGAATACCATGTACACGACATTCCATCTTGCTGTTACTATGGAGATGGAATATTTGGTCATGTAAAGGCTCAAGGAATGTTGGAGGATCTGTAGCAAAAAAAAGATGGATATACAAACATATGACGTACGATGTATAGTATTATAAACACGCATGCACAATATCAGAATTTATACATTTATATGCGAACAATTACAAAGATGCATACTGAAAAGGTTCCAACCAAAACACATTGCCCAACGCCAGAACTGTAATCATGCAAAATTTAGTTGTATATCATGTAAACTTGCATATAATAAAGCTATCATTGTGAGAGAATATCAAATATTCACTAATTCTTATACCAGATCTAATAAATATCTAATTATGGTCAATATTTCTCTAAATCAAATATATTACAACCAAAAAGCAAAGATGGATATTCAACAATATACCTCAACAGCTAGTCTAACAACTTAAACTGAGCCCCATCACAAATATTCTGCATTTTGCACCGAGTAGTTTATTCAGTTAATACTTATGACAGAAGCTACATCCATATCAATATAACACTGACTAACAGCTGTACATTATTTAACTATTTGTACATCCAGATCCAGAGATAGGAAGATTAGGACACAAACATTGTAGACTAAGATCAATGTCAATATCCGGAGAACAAATTATTACCTGGCAAGTAAAAGATAAAGGTGACTTAATATTTTAGGGAACGGCAAATACATATGGATTGTACGGGTGCGCATAAACCGATCGATGATGGTAGCAGCAAATACATATGGATTGTACGGGTGCGCATAAACCGATCGATGATGGTAGCAGCAAATACATATGGATTGTACGGGTGCGCATAAACCGATCAATGATGGTAGCACAAATACATATGATTTACGGGTGCGCATAAACCGATCCATGATGGTAGCAGCAAATACATATGGATTGTACGGGTGCGCATAAACCGATCCATGATGGTAGCAGCAAATACATATGGATTGTACGGGTGCGCATAAACCGATCCATGATGGTAGCAGCAAATACATATGGATTGTACGGGTGCACATAAACCGATCCATGATGGTAGAAAATAGAATTTTCTTTTAAACCCAGAAAACTAAACATCTACTGACCAGCACCAAATAATAATTTGCGAATAGTACGTTCAACGCATAAATTATAAAAATGGATGAATTAAATCTGCTAAGAGACTCGTCAACGTAGCATTAATAGGACCATTACTACATCTATTAGTAGGTTGTGGGCAAACCCGCAACTGATAGTTGAGGTCAGCATCTGCGGCGTCAAAATGTTGTGATATATAGGTACATCGTATTTTTTGTATCTCAGCAAATTGCTGCTGACAATAAACAGTAATGTCGAAGTAGTTATATAATACATGTATTAGCTCATCATGAAACCATAGACACTCACTGTTTACTGCGAGTTGTGGCATAAAATGGTATATTTTGTATAAGCTAATCTGCTTTCTGTACATAGCCTACATACAATCTTTTGTCTGTGGATCATCTGGACCCCAAAGGCTGAAGAAATAGCCTAACACTGTTAGGAATGGTTATGGTTTATTGATGCATAGATTTGTTTAGGAATAGAGTTTAGGTATGTTTAGCTTTATATTTGTTTAGGTTCATGTATGCATACATTTAATCATGTATAAATTTATGGAGGTATAGAATTTTAGGGATGTTTAGGTGTTGATGCCCTCAGTCAGTCCCATCATATATATATATATATATATATATATATATATATTATACTAAGATAAAAAGTAATTACATTGTGCTAACTATAGGAAATAAATACTCTAGAATCTAAATTTCTACTTTGTCATTTCCTATAAAGGCGGTATTCTTCTTGTATTTTCAAAATTGTTAATACTGAATAAAACAGATATAACAACTGGAACAAAACCATTTTCAAATGAATCATGTTAGTAATTTAGTTTTGACAGTTTCTAACACTCAAGTGAAAATCAAACCAAAATTTTATATTTTTTTCTATACGCACCTTATAAAAATATTTAAATAGCTTAGCAAATTCAGAATTACGGAAATCATATTTTAATGATGAGATAAAACAATTCCATGAAAATTTAGTTTAAAGAATAAATTCTAATAAGCGACATCAACCACCTTTCATATTTATAAATATGATACTTATTAGTCAAATGAGTTTCAAATTTATGGCTATGCATACACATGCTGGAGCATAGCTCTTATTTGATTTTCTTAAAACTTAGATAATGTTATATAAATTTTGTCTGATTTATCAAAAACGAACAGTTGAAATCACTTGAATGTTTATAATATATTTTATTTTGATAAATTACAATGTTTTGGAAAGGATCAAAAACATTAGTCTGAACTGTTTTAAACACATTATGCCAAATGAAAGGCTCTAATACTCACCAGCCATGTCAACTTTGATTGTTTGTGAGGCCATGCCATATTCATTTCTTATTTCAATTTTGTATTCACCTACATCTGACCAACAGAACTGCTGTATTTCGAGTGACAGTTCACCCTATACAATGAAAAATGGCTGCGTTGAACACCAATACCACAGTATAAATCTACATATTAATAATAAAAATCTCCATGCTAAAGATTAATCCATTCAGATCAATTATTATTCATACATGAATATACTCAACAAACATCTATCGAAAGATTAACTTCTACAAATGAATCATTAATTTACCTAAATTTTAAAATAATATTAAGAAACATCTTCATCATAATTATAACTATGCTTATCAGGAAGCAAAATGGAAATGTATAAAGCTGTTAACACTAAAATATTAAGTCTTGAGAACAATGAAAGTATATTTTGATTGTAAAAATTAATAACAAATGTCACTGTGTCTCAAGTCAACCATATCAACTTAAAACCAGTTTTAGTATGGTATGATCTGTTAATGAAACATTAATACCAATCACTTGTCTTAACAATGGATGTCTTAACAATTAATGGGCAGGAAGTTTTCAAGAACATATTTGCAAAACCTGTTTCCCACCTTGATCAGTATAAATAACAAAAAAAATCAGTCATTGTTCGATTACTATTTTCTAATTAGTAAGTTCCTGAAATATATAGTTCCATTTTAAGTGAAAGAACAATTCTCTAAAGTTTGTTACAATCACAAACCTTGTCCGTGAGACTGCTGGTCAGCCTGTCACCCATCTGGAGTCTTCTCCCATACATGTACCAGGATAGCTCAGGTTTGGGATAAGCTCTGATGTTAGCAATAACTCTCACTGTACGACCTTCAACACCATACTGGTTTTCATCTGGGCTGGCAAGGAATTCCGGTGGGATTCCTGCATACAGAATACATTATTTGTTAGATAGATAGATAGTTTATTTCGGATAACACTGTATATAATATACATCACATAAGGAAATTATTGCAGACATAACATAAATGTTCAGATCTATTTTCAGTATATAATTCTACCAGTTACCCGGGCAACCACATAGCCTAAGGGCTGTCTTACTGTGATACCCTTAGGTATATGCATGTCCCTACACATATATGTAGAGCTGCACATACATAAAACATACCCATATATATATATATATGTGTGTGTGTGTGTGCACATATATTATAAACACATATATGAGTACATACCAAATATTATAATGTAGTTCAGTTTAGAGTTCTGTGTGTGAGTGTAAATGTATGTGAAATGAATATATGCACCAAGGGAAAAAATCACCATAGGAGTTTCAACCATATCATAGAATAAGTTTATCGGAATGGGATCAGCAACCACAGGACAGATTAAGAACCAGTGCAATGATGACAATAGGGATTTGTTTTATGGTCTCAATCAGACTGAACAGATGTAGGATTTTTCATAAAATGGATAATATGTATTTATTTTACCTTTAACAAAATGTTCCATGTAAATGTTGTGTACAGTGACTCATTGGTTCCATCCCAAGCTTTGCATTAGTTTATAAGTTTCGCATAAAACTGCGGATCTTTGAGGATCCTTGTAAGTTAAATATTAATAAAAATGGGCTGGGAATTTTTACGAATCTTTTTTTCTGAAATGATCCTTTATAATTGATTGACTTACTCATGTGTTCTGGTACACCTCTGTCAGCGGGTTCTCGGGAATATGAACGACTTCTACGTCTTTGCCTGCTTGTGTCTTCCTTTATTTCTTCCACTTCTGTATAAAATATGAGAAAACTATCAGGACAGGAACATAGAATCTTGTGACTTACACATTTGGTTTATATATATATATATATATATATATATATATATATATATACACACACACACACACACACACACACACACAATATATATATATATATATATATATAAACACACACACAGACAGGCCTATATTTGCAAGAATATATGCTTTCACAGATCAAATGAACCATCAACACTTAAAATTTAAATCTTTGTTTACATTTTGATAAAGACCTAGAGGCCATAACAATTTTCAAGTTCATGCACATCCATAAACACAGCTAGCTTTTACTAAAGGTGACCATTTTTATGGGGTCTTCCTATTTATGTTCTCGTGGATTTATTCTTCCAGAACTTCATTGTATTTGAGCTCTTTTCTGTATTATATCAGTGACATAAAACCTTTTGTTGTACAGGTTTGCGCATCAGTAAAGCTGTGTAGTAGCATGGAGCAAGAAGTGTAATTCGCTAATTGTTTGTAAATTTACGTTTTAGGGGATTCACAGAACGAACTCGATCTACCAGTTCTTGTAGCAGTTTCATTTTTATTAAATATAACATAGAATTATTTTTACTAATAGATAAGAATATTTGTATCGGGAAAGTTGAGTTTATTTTAGCTTGAAAAAAAAATGTTATTGAAAATAAATCATCGAGTTGGGAACTGTAATAGACATGTTATCAATATAGGATACATATTGTGATCTCCGTGATCTCACGATTGGTAAAATAATGTTTTTTCTCGGATGATTCAGCGAGGCCAGTAAAACACGACCCGCAAACGGACATTCGCTAGATGGCGCAGTCGTCGTGGAAATTGTCTATTACCTTGTTTAATCAAGTTTATTTATAAGCTTAAATAAAACACCAATCATCCGGATCATCCTGATCATCCTGTCGGTGTAAGAGAAATTATTAGAAAGAAGAGAAACCTCTTATATTGATGGTTTCTTAGCAAATGTAATGCATGAAAGTATGGATTCTTGAAAATGTATAGTTCTATATATAACACAGAAACTATAGATGATGATGATGATGATTGATGTTTTATGGCTAACGACTTCCAAAGGTAATGAGACGAAGTGAAAGACGAAACAACCTTCAGATATGCCCACGCCGGGATTCGAACACGGGTGGTAGTGATCTGTGGTCCAGCACGCTACCGCTAGACCACACAGAAGCTATAGAAATAGCTGACACATTTTGTACTCGGCTCTTTCACCATCAGCAGCCTTGCAACCGACACACAGCTTTATATGATGCCAGTAATAACATTGTGATTATAAATAAAAAACAAAGCTCAAAGACTCATTGGCTGACTAGCAAAAGTCTTAGAATAGACTCTATTATGAAATATGATTTAATTATGTATTAAATTATGATGATGTAATAATAATTCAAGACACTTTTTAATCGATTACAAGAATTAATTTACGCAGTGGGCATGAAATCTTGTTCACGCCCAACTATGTATATTTTAGAGCAGTACAGCCAAAGACATTAACAGGATATTGTTCAATCGTGACTGAATAAACATTCTGGAACAATATGGCCAATGCTACTTCAATTCAGATCCACAAGATAATCAGGTCAAATAAACAATACAGAAAATAAACACGGAGGCCACATTGTGGAAGAAGATGAAAACTAATCAGCTCACTTAAGCTTTTCTCGACAACAATATTTTATTAGTCTTCACGCGAATAATCTCATCTGATACAGGGAAAGAATCTGTGAGTTAGAGTATCGCTTAGTGAGTGTGTGTTCCCTCTTATAAGACGCAAGATGATGAAGTGGATCGGTTCGTTCCTCCAGATTCAAAACGAACCCTAAGGCGATACGGCCATTTTGTGAACTATTATGTTCGTTTAATAATGAGGACGCACCTTCTTTCTTTTTCAGCATGATGGGCATCGATGGCTCGCTGAATCCAAACTCATTGGCAGCCTTCACCCTCCAGTAATAATCCTTAGTTCTGTTTATTCGGATGTTATGTAGCTCAGGCTCCTTGACGTCTGTCGCTATCTTTACCCACTCGAGATTAGGAGGCTGACGCTGCTCCACAATATACCTATGCGGATGTGATACGTGTGTATAATAATTATGTATAGCGTGGAATGGGCACGTAACCGGAAATTCGGATACTTTTCTCTCTTTCCAAAAGAATGTGGACAGAGAGAGAGAGAGAGAGAGAGAGAGAGAGAGAAAAGAGAGAGATGGACAGAGACAGATTTATTTTTAATATATTACAAATGTCATGTGAGTTTTATTCTTAATAATGTAACATAGATTTTACTTATGCTCTGTCAATATTAAGGATCAACACCATCATTGTAAAAATTACAAATTGTAAACATGACAAATTGTAAATGTGACAAACTGTAAACATGACAAATTGTAAATGTGACAAATTGTAAACAAACACACACACAAACACACACACAAACACAAACACACACACATGCACGCACACCTGCCAGAACATAAACCTGACATCACACTAACCATATCGGTGTCTGGACAGCATAACTTGGTACCCCTGATGCCTTCCACTTCAGACTCAGCGTCTTATCAGATAGATTACTTATCTCCGGCTTGTCCCAGATTGTTCTCGGCTTAACCTTAGACTTGTAGGCATCATCGTCTTTCTTCTTAGCCTTGTTGTCTATTTCTGAGGTAAATAATTAGACTTGCATTAATCCATCCATAACTACTGGATAATTTCTATAATTTAATCGTTTTAAGGCACTAATTTCTATAATTTAATCTTGCCTTTATTATTTTAAAACTTTACAGATGGACTAGATTATTTGACCTGCTGATATCTATTCACTTATTTTCATATTTCATCTGTGGTCTTTCACCTGATGGGGTTACATCAATATGGAATTAATCGTTAGGCATATGCAATGACAGTCAAATAGCATAAGTGTCATCTCGTGATCTACACCTTGCATGCATTTAAGTAAAAAGCATTTCAACGCTAAGAACAAGACCAGCTTTTAATTTCAATTCAACATGATGATGAAATTAATGCAATACTGAAATATTGTATTCTGCAAACCAGGTACTGTTTATTATGTCTAAAGCTGTCAGTTTTACATATTTATGTACCAGTCGCAGAATACCATTCATGGGGTAAATTATAAAAAATTAGGTCACCAGCAACAATAAATACACAGCAACATGATAAAAATCAACACCAGGTGGCTGAGCCCAATAGGCAACAGCCAGGGGTCTCTACTCCCGAATTTCAAGAGATAGCAAGTGAGACACACACACACACACACACACACACACACACCTAAAAAATAACCTTAATGTCTCATTACTTGCTGGAAACGTGTTGTTATGAACTGGGCAGAAAAGTTCAGTTGTAATGTAAACCTTGAGCTCATATTAAATAAGTTCATGTTAGTTAACAGTACTCATCAAAATAAAACGTTTTATTGTCTTTCGTTTTCGAAACAGTGTAAATAGTTGACTGATTCAATCAAAATAATATTGTATATTTAATTAGGGTATTACAAAGCTAACAAAAATTCCAACTACTTTTTACTTTAGAAAGTATAACTCTATTTTACTGAAAAGTTCAAAATGTTCATAGATATTGTAAAACGTAATGATGCTTAAAATTAGAAACGAAATCAGTCACCTTTTTATTAAACAAATCTAACCCTATGGAAAAGCCTTCTGATAACTGAGGGCTAAATTACGTCAACTATTTACTTATAACAGTCCTTAATTTGGGCATTATATCATTTGTTTAAACCCCCAAATCGGAGAAAACAAGTAAGTGAATAGTTTCTGAGATAAAGATGCTGACGGGTAGATGGATGGATGATCAGATGAACACCTTATCCGAACATCTGTCAGAACTCTGATTACCCAAACTGTATATGGACACTCGGTGTACTGACACTGACAGACAAGAGATATATTAGATGGCATACTGATTCACTGAAAAGTAAAAAAACATGTAAACAAACGCAGCCCATGCAGGATATGAACAGCACAGTTCACACAACAGTTACCTGACAATGCTGATATTAATAACGAACCAATAAAAAAAAATAGACAAACATTAACAACAGAAAAAAATTGAAATTTCAAATGATGCAAAAATATTATCTAGGAAGCTCAGTTACAGAACTAGACCTCTGCAATTATCAGTAATTCATCACTCGTAGAATGTGAACTACACAGATATCGCAGTTGCATAATGTACAAAATAATCAGAAACGGTGAAGCATAAAAATAGCATAGCAGAGTTACATAAAGCCAATCAATTTGTTCAGTGTGTAGCTATATGCAGCAAACCAAATGATGGCGCAACTTGAACAAATTGTCGACCAAAACAGTACCAGTTTTTCTTTGTTTTATTATGTCCAGTCTGATTACTTCTGTATAAAGTGAGAATTGACAATATATAAACAATATCATACATCTATAGGTGTATGACACACAGCACACACACACACACACACACACACATGAAATTAATATGTGTCTTACACCAATTTGATGGAAAACAATAACACAAACCATAAACACAGTACACCACTTGTTGTTTATGGACAGTTTAACAACAACAACAATAACAACAACAATAACAACAACAATGTATAATTATACCTAGACATTCAGACATATTCATAAACAGACAACTACTCTGAACAAAATTACAACTCCTTTATTAATCACCCTTAAGCATGTGATGCTACCGGGTATGGCTTTTTGAACACAGAATGTTAGATATCTCATCAAATAAATGGTTGAATCAGAAACCTTAAAGGGATAGTCCACCTTCATTTCAAATTTTCAGGACTAATACAGCTACGCTCAGAAATATCATAAAAAAATGTCAAAATGTGTAAATGATCACCCACATATTAAATAATCCAGTTCAAAGTGCCGATTAATCGACTTTTAATGGTCAGCGGGCGCCGACATTTTGAAGCTGGACAGAGACCGGAAGCTCCTGAATGCTGATGTCACTAGAGCTCCCGTACAAAAGCATGTAAACAAGTGTGAGCAAAGAATTATTCCAGAACAAAACACAATTATCTTGTTAAAATTACATCATGAATGGCATAAAACCATATCAGTTTGAGCCAGAAGGAACCTGACAAAAGGAAGATGATTAAAAATGGCTGAGATATTAATGCTCAAGAGTAACTATAATCTGTGTCAGTCTAGAGAGAGAGCTCATGTGACATCAGAGCATTTGAGTTTCCCTTCGCACCCTTGAATCTGGCTTCAGGTGCAGCTGTAATGGCTGCCCTCCAGTAATTTGGATTATTTCCCTGTATCTATGATATCAGGTATATTTTGTGATTACTATTGTGAAATATTTTGGTTACTGTTCTAAGCATTACATATTTTAAAAATATTTTCTCAGGATGGAATTTCCCTTTAATAAGACTTTTAAATAAAGAATTAACTAATAACTGGAAAATGGGACGGATTTAATGTTTTTAATCTTGTTGAGTAACCAATAAATATTCACCTGACATTTTGCAACTAACAAGAAAAACATGAGTTTCACATTTAGACAGCTAAACACTGTACACAGAATACTAACTGCAACTGATCTCGAATATATTTACAATTAAATCACTTTCTAACAGATCATTACCCTAACCACCATTTAGAACAAGTGGTAATCAACTTATGCTCCTACATGAAGTCGATACTAAAAATTAAGCCGGTTGTCAACAAACGTACCTGGTCTGGCGAAGTGCGTAGCCGACATAGATGGATCGCTGATACCATAATCATTGGAAGCCCTCACTCTAAACATATAGTCCTTCTCCGGCTTGTAGTTCTTCATCACAAACACGGTGTCTCGGACATCGGAAGCGATCTCTATCCAGGACTTACTCGGTGGATTACGCCGTTCCAGAATGTAGAGGATCTCGGTCTGGATAGCATAGGAAGGCAACTCACCAGGCTGCCAGCTGATCCTAGAATTACATGTAAATGGTGTAATTAACAGTTGAGACAGTCAGTTGCAAGTTGTTTAGCGTGCATGTTTAACTCTATCAAAATAACTCTATATAGTATATGTTTATTATGTATCTCTGAAGTATATATGTTACAGTTAATCTGTATAATCAATTACAGTTGATTGGAAGTCATTGTGTCAAAGTTTCTCATATTGGTACATTAAAATGTTTATGTTGGAACATCAATCTCGGTAAGTTATCCAAAATATAAATCACTGTTAAAGGGAACGATTCTGACTGAATGAAATAGTAAAATATTTGTTTATGAACTGAGATTTTATTGCCTAAAGAAATCACAAAATGAATTATAGCCCAGTGAAAAGGTGCCATTGTGTAGATATGTCAGCATCTGAAAAACAATATCTGTTTTTGTACAAAGAGTGGAATCCTAAGGCAACTCAGCTTGATATTTAAGTGTTTTTTAGTAATTGGGTATGCCATTACAGGAGAATTGTCGCACTTTTTGAAGAAAAACATACAACCTGTGAAGTCAATTTAGATATTTTGGAAGCATATGTCCAGCTAAATGCAGTAAAATACAACTATATATATTTATATATATAAATATATATATATATATATATATATATATATATATATATATATATAACACACATACACCCCATACACAGAGAATGCAGCTATCCTTTGAAATATAATATATTTATTAGACAGAACTCTTCAAACATTATTGATACTTACTCCAGACAGTCATCTCCCACTTCGCTGATTTGTGGTTTTTCTCGGGGACCTTTTGGTGGCAGAGGCTCTTTCTTTATATCAATGATGGGCTGCTTGGCTTCTATACTGTCTCTTCTCTTCTTCTTAATGTCACTCCCTGTGTGTGTGTATATTATTTACTAAGATCAGTTTGACAATGTTGGTACATTTAAACGTGAGGCGTGGTAAATTAGAATGCGGTATAAAGCAATCCCAGAACAGGTCTAACAATGGAGGGGGGGAGGGTTCGAGTGTAGAAGAATATTAAAGCTTGTACGTGAGATAACCTTGGAAGGTGAAGAAATGGCTCAAGCTCTGTGCAAACCTTACTCACATAAATATCTGTACTGCAATAGTATATGAACACTCACACACACACGCACACAGACACACACACAGAGAGAGAGAGAGAGATTGTTCCTTAAGAAGGAAATTAACTACCCACATTCATATTAATGCTGAAGTGGATATTTAAATCAGTACGTATATTTTCAAATAATACATCCCTATCTTAATTTATATATAGATGTAACTTAAGTTCTACATCAAAAAAAGCAGCAAATTTTCCAAATACACATTTATATAAAAACTAGAAACTATAATGTTATGACCAAAAGGAGCGATAGATCGGTTGAAAATATGCAAAGTCAAACCATCAAGTTGGAATAAAACGATATAATTAATTTGATTAAAGAACTAAATATTTCTTTGAGATTAACTCTAAGTTCACAATCATATTACATGGTTCCGACAGCCAACGAAATATTATTTTCCAGCACATTTCCAGGAAAAGATTACCATTTTCTAGGACAAATTATACCAAATTTAAAGGTAATAAATCAAGATATGTGTGAAAAAGCATATCACCTTTATTCAATGTATGATTGGTTATTGACATTTTATGATAGAGCCTCCTCCTCACCCCTTCTAGCTGTCTAATCCACCCACTTTTATTTAAATTTTAACGAACATGGGATATCAAGACTCTTTTTTTTCTTTTACAATCAAAATTTTCTTCTACATGCATAATATTTAATCATGTGCTCTTTTGTTTTAAGTGGGACATTTACTGATTTTGCAAATTCAAGGACATTACCAGGACCTGGAAAATGAATGGTTTTCCAGGATTTCCAGGACGTGTGGGAACCCTGTACTGTAGAGATCGAGAAAATTAAAATATCAAATTTAAACTATGATACCCACTCCATGTCCCAAATTCTAATTTAGCACTCCACTGATTGTATATTTCCTCCTATGTCAATTCATCAGATAAATGTACTAATTTAACATTACAAGTAGAATAACTATAAACTAAGTAAGTTGTTGATTGAGCAGTTATTATAGTTTCTGAGAGAGCACACCTTTAAAACAGAACTTCCTATTTTTCACTGCTTAAGAGAAGACAATTATAACTCGACTTCTAAATAACATTGTCATCTGTTAATTATTTTGTCATGGTACCTCATATATCACTGACTATTAATCTAGATGTTTGTTTATTTGGAAACCTTCAATTTCATTTAAAACTGCAGTAGATATTCAAAATGAACAAACCACACAATAATACAAATAACAGGCAATAAGCCAACAATAAACAAGTAATTCAGAGTGATTTCAAATTGTTCATTTCGATCAATTAAATGTCAGTTTAAAATAAGGCAAACTGCTGCAGCTCAATTACAAACCATGGCACAAAGTATCACATTCTTCAAAATTCTAGGAAAATAATCAAGTATTGACTATCACCAAAATTGAGTCATCGAAAGCTTTTGGCATTTTTCTGAACAGTTTTTAAATAAGCCACAATAACTAGATGTGATGCCAGATTATTTTTATAACATTCATTCACTGACATCTACATTAGCTGGCCAAAAGATCATTATCTACTCGTAGACAAAAAATTCATTTAAATCAAAACACTCGCAGTAATAACTTTATACCTAATGGAGAGAGCATGAATAGGGCACACATTTAAAATAATATTCTTTTATTCTGGTATCCTATTCAAACCATGCCGTTTTTCAAATTGGGCACACTTTCAGTCACAAATACTAAGCAAATACTATACTGGCTTAAGATGTACAATTACCAGCAGCAGAATATAGCATAAGGACTCATGACAAAAATTTCAGCCCTCATAAAATGTAGCCTACTACACAGTTTTAAAAAGTGGTGCAACAGCTAAAAGATATGTCCTTTTTTCATGGGTCACAGGTTCGAACCCATGAAAGAGCCAAAACTTTTCCATGGATTAATTTCTTAGATGGCGGGTGGCTGACAAAGTCAAATTGCACTACTTCCTGTGAGGATGTAATATACTCTAGTAGCAATCACCCTCAGGGTATTTCAGCTCGATCTTTACATTGGCATGGTGTAGAAACAGCTACTCATTAATAGAGGTCACACTTGAAGTAATTGTTCCCACTTTTGGGTGTTACTCTCATTTCATGAAATCCAATCAAATTCTTCACAACAATTATTAGCATATCAAATAAACAACAATTTCTCTGATGTTCATTTCCAATATCTATTATATCTTCTCTCGTCTTCATAAACAAACAACAATCAAACATAGCCATTTTTCATTGGAGACATAAAAGTGATCATAATTTAACTTGGTATTAGTTACACTTCCGAAACCTGAAACTTGCTCATGCCATTGGAAACTATATTATAATCATTTATTTAATATATATTAATGATGACTGTACAAACCGTAACAGTCTTAGCTCACAGAGAGGTAATGTTTACAGTCCAGGAAAAACAGCAGTTGATAATAATAATAATAATAATAATAATGATAATAATGGCCGAAATAGCATTTATTTTATGTGGCTTAGCTACTTCAAATGAGGGAGACACGTATGGACTATAATTTAATGCTTCACCGCGGGGACTAATTCTAAATAAATTTAGAATTTACGATAGATGGCGTATTCATCGAAGAAAACCCCGACAGTTGCCCCTGGTTGGATTAAAAACTCGTCCTACTATATTGCCGCAGCTGGGATTGGAGCCTCTGACCTCCCGCACAGCATGACCATGAATAAGAAAGTCCCTCTTACCCACTAGGTGGCGGTTGAGTTGATGATAGGTGATTTTCAAAGCGGTCACTTCAAAACATTATCCCACTATGCAGCGTAACACACGATCACAAATACGTAGGCTTCTATGCTGTGAAGTGCTCACAAACGTGGCTCACACCGTCAAATAATGAAAGCAATAAATGGCACTCGCAAAAAAAAGCTTAACAGTCTTCAACATTTGTGATCTTCTGGTGTTAGTCTAATGGTGTATATACATATATGTATATATAAATATGTGTGTGTTAATCGCACATGCCTCGATTGAAACAGAAAAGATGGGTAAATATTCGAGGATAGAATTTCAGAATAATACACACCAAAGTAACTAAATGTATTTTTAATATTCGTCATCTATTATTACATTTTACCTGTTATTAATAACAATAGCTAGCATGTAATCTATTTATTTATCTATATGTTTAGTAAGAACTCTAGTTTATGAACAAATACCACATAGAGAGAGAGATATATATATAGAGAGTCTATGTGCAGAAGAACTAACTACAACTAGCATCTAGAATGCTGCACAGAAAATAAACTGAAAACGGTCTGCCAACAAAGAGAAGTCAACTGATAAACGATAACAAAATAAATAGATAATCGAATAAAGACACAAACAGCAGAGAAAATAGACAACAACACCTAGAAATAAGAGAAATTAAAAACAACACAGAAATCACCATCTTTTTCATCTGGTATTCCTCCAAATGACACTTTCTTCGCCTGTTTCTGGCTTTTCACTTTTCGGGTAGGAAAACATGGCAGAAAAAGATTAATGTGTGAAAGAGCCGTTTTCTTGGTCTCTGGAATAAACGGACTGAAGTCTCATGCTGAATGAATGAGGTTGGGTTAGTACGAGCACGAATTATGTAAAGAATACAGAATCGACAAACGAAAGTATGTCTTTTACACTGGTTACATGTAAATGAATTAGATTAGTTAATATAATTATTAATAATATTAGCATATGCTAATATTGATAATTAGATGAATATAAGTTGAACCAGTACATTCTTTCAGGATATAAGCTATCCGGACCAAACTGTTTAGAAAAGAAATAAAAAGACCAAGTCGCGCCTTAATATTGTTACTTTTCTTGCAATGTACCAAAATAAGAGGCTTTGAAATGGAATCAAAATATATCAGTGTAATGTTGTCAATCCACAACAGTTTATAATTAATGTTATCAGAGATTTTAATGTTGGTATTTAGAATTGTAAGAAAACCGGAAATGGATATAAGTTAGAGAATAAAATCGCATGTTAAGATTGCGTCCGTGATTTATAATATACTTGACAGTCTAGAAACATCGCAATGTGCAATGATCGTTTGTATACAAAAATAATTAAAATGACCAGTGTGAAAGACTAACGAAGAAACTGGGACAAAAGATATTGGCTAGATCTATAAAAGTAGGTCCCAAGTATCAGGAGAGTGGAGCATACTAATGAGATGGAACATCCTAAACGGCGGTAAATAAAACAACTAAAAATAGATCAGTGACGTCATGATGATGATTGAAATGGACGAGAGATTAAAGGTCAAAAAGCAAAACATGTTTTAACGTCATCAAAAACGAACTATTAATCTCACTTGAAGGTAAATCAATTGTGACGTTATTACTTTTTTTTCTAACCTTCATATGCGTTAATTAATAAAACAAACATATAGCAGAACGTTGTTATGATTAAAAAGTCTCTACTACTCACTGGTTTTGCCGTAATAAGACACGGCCATTGACGGATCACTGGTTCCATACTCGTTGGTAGCACGGATTCTGAACAGGTAATCAATTTCTGGATTGAAGTCCTTTATTTCCAGAGAGAGTCCTTCTATGCCTGTCTGTATTGTCTCCCAGTCACCAGACAAAGTACTGATGTCTTTCCTATCAATGGCATACCTTCATAGGGAATACAATGTGGATCACACAATCAGTGGCTGAAGAATTGTTTTTTGTCCCAATTCTCACATATAGAAATAAACACAAACTTTTAAACAGGGTCTTCTAGATAATGACAGAATTAGCCCCAAAAAAACATGAAAATTTGTATAAAACAGATGGCTTCAATAAATCACAGATGGTGAACGCTGTATAATGTAACACTTCCCTAAAACTATTCACCAGTTTGCTGGGAAAATGGCAAAATCTTGATAGGAATAGAATAGAAATTGTTGATCATCAAGCACAATTTGTACAAAACTATAATCAATGTATATTAGATATCTCCAACAATGTAGGCAATTATCATTTTTGCAGTGTAAATTTACTTCAGCAAGAAAGACAACACATTCAGTGTATATCAGTGAATTGGCATCACAAACGACAACAATGAAATAAAGAAATAGGTCTTCATCAACTAATCATTGAAGAGAAACATTATCAGGCGAAAAACAGTCCAAAAATAGGTTGTGTTGTTATACTTTTTCATTCATCAACTCATGGTTCCCACAGCCAAGGAAATATTGTTTTCCAGGACATTTCCAGGACCTGCAATATGAATTTGTTATTTTCCAGATTTTTCAGGATGCCTGGGAACCCTGACCAATGGGCAGCACTTACAAACTACAAAATGATTACAACTCTATAGCCACGTGTAGACACTTAGCGCGAGTGCTAAATTAAAACGTTAATATTTATCTTACTTAATGAGAGTTGGCTTGGCATTCTTCGGCATCAAAGCATTCTGCCACGAGAGCTTTATCGTTTCAAAGTCGACTTCAACCAGATCGGGCTTGTGTATGACCAACGTCGGTGGAAGTTCTCGTAATTCAATCTTCATCTCTTCCTCAACTTTAATTGGCTCTTTGGGTTCTGCGTACGAATCAAAGTCAATAACCGAATAAGGAGACTAATTTACTTTTGATGCTGTTCGTTAATCAAATCCCATAGGTCGGTTTAATTTGTTAAAAGAAAATATGGTAATTAAACATTTTTATGCCATTAGTGTTTTAGTCCAAAAGACTTGTTCTTGTCAGCTTTTTATTTTTTCTAATTCCAGTGTCTTAGATATTTTGACTAATTTAATTCGTTAAAGACAATTAACTGAAATTTCAGCACACGTCACTTGGCATCAGGAAAAACACACATGTTCATCACGCACCATTCTTAGATATTCTAAAAGGCTTCAAATACAAAGGCATTAGCTTCTCTAAAGCTTTGCTTTATGATAAACCACTCCTTCTGTTCACGGCGTGGTCTAAATCAGACAATCAATCTACAAACATTACGCGGTGAGGTGAAAGATGAAACATCTTTCAGACATATCTAGGCTGGGCTTTGAGTCACCAAGCTAGAGATCTATGTCATTAGCTACTAACAATATGATCAGAGACACTCTGAATGCCATATAAGCTGGCCATGAATGATTATCAATATAGATAAAACCATTGCATCCATCACGTTTATTAATTAGACGGTTATGAAACTTAATTTACAAACACTAGCAGGCCAGAATTATGCATTTTTCCTAATATTCTCTGAATAATATATTTAGCTTCGATTCATTGATAAACAAAACAACATCATTTAAATAGATACAACAAGAATTCTGGATCAATGACGCATCACCGTGAATCTAACTCCACTCACCTTCAGTAATTAGTTGAGCCACAGTTGACACTTCACCAGATTTATTACTTATCACACACTTATATTCCCCATCATCTACGGCTTCTACCTTTTTGAACACCAAACGGTAAACGTTGTCTTCCTGTACGAGATGGATTCTGTCCGTCTCAGAAATCTCTTTGCCGTCCTTGTACCTGTTTTAAGAATCAACATATCTTGTTTATTAATTTCACCAAGCCAACAATGTGACATGATAACCTTTCTATTAATGGGGGGGGGGGGTTGGATACGATTTAACAAAAATTCCATCATCCACAAAAATGCTAAATTGCGCAATCGTTATGAGCAACATAATTTTTGACCATCCCAGAAGACATGGGATGCGGTATGTCAGCGTCAGACCAAAATGTCAGAATGGCCTATCATGTGGCTTTTTTTTGTTATCATAGCTATAATGAGAATGTTTGGATTAGGCTCTTATAACTGGGTATCAGAAATAGTATCCAGTCCAAACAGTTGTGGACCATTCTGGATTATAGCTGTACACACTGATTGGAGGACAAAGTGAGAACTCAACTCGGAACTAACTCTGCTGACTGTGTAAAGTTTTTAGACTAGCAGCGATGAAATTGGATGCTAGGCAATACATAAAATACAAGAGTTCAAGCAAATGGTTCTACTTTATATAAAATATGAAGTTTTACCACTTAGCAGTAGGCAGAGGTTCACCCAAAGCTTTGACCACAAATTTGGCTGGTGCACCAATGATGGCTTCTTGGCTGGACAGCTTCTTGACGAGGGTTGGAGCATAGGACACTTCGTAATCCTTAGATTGGCTAAAAAAGTAACATACACATCTATTAATCAATTGTTCTTATTATTGTGGAGGGGACATTTATGACAGAATTGCCAATTTTTTGAAACAAAATCTAGTTGCATACAATACAGTTTACAATTAATTCCATGGAACTGTTTTTAGCCAATTTGACACATGTGTGTACTTTACGCTGTTAAATATTATGGAGTATAAACATGTGAACTGCAAGGAGACATGAATTATGTTTGTGCCATTAGTTAAGTACTTTAATTCAGACAGGAAAATGAAAATTATCATCAGAAATAGATATGCAGAGAGAGAGAGAGAGAGAGACTGTGATATTCCACAGCATCAAACAAACAAACAAACATAACTACACAACTACTGGACCAGCACATTCTGCTTAGCTTAAAGAGAAATAATACACAAATTTTAGGACACAGGTTTACAATTAGACAGTACTTTATGATTAGACTACATTACTAAGTTTCCACTCCATCCATTCAATTGTTGATGAACTTTACATCATACCCGAATTACGAGTTTGCCCAACCCCTGTACTAAGTGCGCCACTGAGCTTGATTCTTTTCGGGGAAATTGGTACAATAGGAATTGCGTAATTATTAATATTATTACTGAGGCTGACAGAGTTCAGCAGATAATTAAGTACAGGTGTCAGACACAAACATCGAGAACAAGACCAAGGAGAAAAGGTTTCTATGCTCGTTATATTTCATGGCAATGACGGCACCATCTATGAACATGATCTGCCTTCTCTCCTAGCCCGATATGTTGACAAACATTTACCGCAACTAAATAATATATCTACCCATAATAAAATAATTAACTCCACCTAAACTAACTAGATGATAATAATATTTGAGATCAGGAAATGAATTACTAATATAATGTGTAATTGGACTGCTATTTTACAAAAATGTCACAAATTATTATTTTCAATGAGTGTATTAAGGAAATATGTATATCCCTTGTTTCACTGAACTATTGAACACAAAAACAAAGGGTTCTGCAGCTGAGTTGATATTTATTTATAAAAAATGCCTAATACAGTTTTGTCCTTAAAAATGATGAATATGGGAAATAGGATTAAGCAGGATCTGTGTATCCAGGATATTGTTCAGATTAAGGCGGGTCATAATTCTGGAGATCACCAAATTAAGATTCACTCCAGATATGATTCCCAGTTAGCATTTTCTTTGACATGGGTCAACTTTTAGGATAAATCTGGTGGGAAACAAGAATGGATAACAATCATACATACTTTATGAAAGATTCTGTATTGCTGTTAGGTTGTCAAGACAACTATTTACAGAATAAATGAATAGACCAGTGTTTATAAAGTGTTAGAAAACACTTAAAAAATCTGATATTTGTCTTTTAAACCTTTTGTGTCTCTGGCCAATAATATTAGGCAGTTAAAGTTACCCAAAATGTATGTACGTATATATGTACGTCTATGTATGTATGATTCATACAAGATTACAGAAAAGCCAATAAATGGTTTCTAGCAATGAGTTGGTAATGAATGATCATCGAATGAAACAACCAGATAACAGTTCAACTATTCACTAATCGTGTAACAGAAAAGAGAAAATAAAATAACACCAATTTCGACAATGAAGGTGAGAATGATAATAATTATAGTGATGGTACCACGATGCCAGATCTTCCTCATCAAAATCTAATATCTACACACATAGATCTATCTAACACAGAGACAACTAAACAATAACTTTACCCATCTCCAGTCTGTTGTCCACGCCTAGATTTATGGAAAGAAATATTGTTTTTATCTTGAGAGCAAATGTTTTACAATGCAACATTGAAGCCAGTGTGTAGAAAGAAAACTAACATATGTTCAACACAAATTAAGACATCAAAAAAGTATCAGTTACTTCGTTAAACATAATGCTTTTGATTAAACGGACCCAGTAATGATTGTCTTTAATTATCAAACAATAGTGACTGAAGGTTGCATTTTGAGAATCTGATGACATGTTTTTTGCTCTATGCACGCACACACACACACACACACACACACACTCATGCACACGCATACACAGTCACAGTTACAGTTAATCTGTACAATCAGGTAATATGTATACATTGTATTACCTGAAATATTCAAGTAATATGTCTATTGCTAACTGAGATTTAATACACATTACCTGAAACTTTCAGGTAATATACATATTACCTGATTATCCAGATTGACTGTAGCACATATACTCTTCATGTACCATACCAATAACTTACATGTCTTTGAGTACAAAGAGTACAGCACTACAGGAAGCCTCTCCAGCCTGGTTAGCCACCTTACAATTGTATTCGCCTTCATCCATAGCCATGACAAGATCAATGGTGAGTACAGCTTCAGTCTCGGTCTGGGTTATTTTAATCCTCTCTGAATCCTATTTAAAACACAATAAAACGAAAACATTGCCACTAAAGATGGAATCATTCGCTGAATTATAACCTTAAAACACAACGTGCACACTACTCACAGCCATTGGGAGCTTCTCAAAGAACCAGGTCACATCGGGCTTGGGGAATCCCTGATATTTGGCCACAAACTGCGCTTTTTCATTCCTAAACACCTCCAGGTTGGAGAACCTTTGCGTGAATTTAGGTCGGGTCGCAACCTTCAGGTCAGCACAGGTCTGCTGCTCGCCAAATTTATTCTTGATCTTACAGCTGTACGTTCCCATGTGCTCCTGGTGAACAATGCGGATGATCAGCGTGCACTCAGTTCCATTAAAGTAGTAGTCATAATAGTCACTGCGTTTGATTGGCTTGTCATTGAAGTACCAGGTGACCTCGGGTGCAGGATAGCCAATCACACGACAGACAAGCTTTGTCTGTATGCCTTCAACAGCAGTGACATCCGATAAACCAGACACAAATTCTGGGGGGCATTCCTTTTTCCTCTCTTCCAGATCTGTAAGGATAAAGTATTAATCAAAGCAACTAATTACTTATTATATATATATATATAACGATATTAATAACCTGCTTAATTCAGAGGGAAGTAACGCTGAAGAAACAATTAAATCCCATCGAAATCTATGATAAAAGATCTTGATTATAGAAGCATGCTTTCAGACTCCATGAAAACATTAATTTAAATATAAAAAGATGGCAATCCAATAATAACACTTCAGACCCATCAGTGTTATTTCAATAATTAAGAAAACAAGGGCCAGTTATAATGGATATTTTTATACACAAAACGTATTAAACTAGACATCTAAAAGTAGGGTTATTTTCTATAAAATGCTTCGAATTTATAGCGAAACCTGTTTGTGTAGTAGGATAAGATGTTTATATTTTTAGGGTTTAAAAAAGAGAATTATGTAGTAAATGAGTGTATCCTTATTGTTGCTTGAATGTTTTACATAGTGGTTAACCGTTGATGCGAAATTGACTTTTGGGACCTTTTTTAAATTAATTATTACAGAAGGTGTTTAAAATTTTCACATACTGACTTTCTGTTCAATTTAACAATAAAGCCCAGATTCAATATACCGGGTATCCGGTGTGTGCGTTACGTGAATCCGAAGAAAATTGGAACAAATGTAAACGTACGAGCATGCTTCCACATGGGCAACTGCATACGAGATTTGCCAATGCAGCAAAAGGATTGCTCCATGTAGCAATTGGTGCGAAAGCGAATCGGACGGTTGAATCCAGAACTTTATGACCCCGGGCCATAAAATTCTGGATTCAACAGTCTGATTGGGGTATCTAGGAAAATAGGTCAGAAGGTGAGAGGGGTGTCCAAAACACATGAATACCATGCATTTGGATTTGCATGCGGCATTGTGCATACTGCATATATGGAATCTCGGCTTAAATTCATTGTCCAGACACACAAATTGAATACTTACCAGTAATTATTAGCTCAGCAATCTTTGCCACCTTTCCACCTTTGTTCTTGGCACAACACTCATATTTACCAAGGTCACTCTCTTCTACCTTGTATATCAGTAAAGTATATGACTCATCATCCGGATAAAGGAACTTGTAACGATCTCCAGGCTTCACCTCCGTAGCTCCCTTATACCTAAAAACATAAATCAGGTGTTGATAAATCCACCATACAGAATGTCTGAGCTGTAATAATGAATGAATTATTGACTTTAATAGAGGTTTGAAATTAAATCATATTATAATGAAACACACACACACACACACACATGCAAACACGTGTATTCATGCATGCATGCACATACATTTTCGAAAACTGTATACAGGAAATGTTTACTCATGTAATAATCCCTGGTAGAAAAACAGAGCATATTTAATCTTGTTCTTTTTAATATCGTTCATCAGAGTTGATTTTTTAATTTTGCATCTACATCTTAATCATTTTGAAATAATTCCCAATCGCAGTCACATCCAGAATATGAAGTTAATTCTGTTTCCATTTATTTCATTTTATCAATTGTATTAATTCAATTTCTATGGATACAGGCATCATGAACAAAATATTAACAACCATTTCTGTTCATCTACTTCCAAAAGCTATCTTAACCCTTTGGAGTCAATTAGGACAAATTTTGATGGAAATTTAATAATTTTGATAGTATTTTGGAAATCTGTTTATAAATTGAGTTCATAATACATGTCTACATAACAATGTAATTTTGTGAAGGCTTCATCAATTCATATTCCGAATATGGTCAATTCAATTAACAATTTCTTTTCAGTTCTCAACTGAAGATCAAATGATCAGAATGGATAATTAATTATAATTCTGAAATGGAACTGACCCAGTGCTTCACCACAGGTACTAATTCTAAATAAATTTGGAATTTAAAATAAGATAGAAAACCTATTGCCTGGTTGGATGAAAAACTCCTCCTACTATAGTGCCAATGTTTAATTAAGTTTGTGATCAATAAATCTATTTGTGGGTAAGCTGTGGACTTTGGCTATGTTTTTTATGTGTGAATTACAAACTGTGAAAACGGGTACAAATAATTTTGAAACATTGGATAGGTCACTGGTGGATTTCATGCCATTTCACGGGAAAATACCCTGTCGTGGATCCCACGAATCGGGGTCCATGGTCTGACCGTGTTATATCCAATCAAGTTATAGCGGTCCACATTATAATGGGAGCTTAGTGTACCATTACCAGTTTCTATCTCCTGACATCACAAAATCAAATTCTATTCATCACCTCAGGCATCATCTCAACTCCATCACCCACAATACAGAAATACACACAAACACTCTATGACTTCCTAATGTAACATCATGGCTACCACTTCAAAATACTGCATTGTTGACAAGTTAGCCTTATACTCTAGCTCCCATACTCCCCACTCATGTTTTTGACCTACCACTTGACATCTGGTGCTGGTCTGCCCTTGATGGTACAATCAAACCTCGCATCAGCACCAAGCAATACTTCAGCGTTCCTCATCTCGGAAGTAAATTCAGGTTTGACGATGATCTCTGAATATAAGCAAATATAATAATAAGAGATATTAAGTATTCCAGTAATGAATATCAAGCAACTTAAAGGGACAGTCCACCCTCAGAAAATATTTCTTAAATATGTAATGCTTAGAACAGTAACCAAAGATTCCACAATGATAATCACGAGATATACCTGATATCATAGATATAGGGAAATAATCCAAATTACTGGAGGGCCGTCATTATAGCTGCACCGGAAGCCAGATTCCAATGTAGGAAGGAGAAAACTTAAACGCTCTGATGTCACAGTGGTGCTCTCTTAAAACTGACACAGATTATAGTTTCTCTTGAGCGTTAATTTCTGGGCTATTTTGAATCATCTTGTAAGGTTCCTTCTGGCTCAAAATTATATGGTTGAATGTCATTCATGACATAATTTTAACACGATAACTGCATTATGATTTGAAATAATTCTTTGCTCACACTTGTTTACATGCTTTTGTACGGACTCTACATACTTCAGGTCAACCGGATGCGTTGAAGTGACGTCAGCATTCAAGAGCCTCCGGTCACTGTCTATCTTCAAAATAGCGGCGCCCACAGGCCATTAAAAGTCAATTAATCAGCAATTTGAACTGGATTATTTAATATGTGGGTGATCGTTTACACATTTTTACATTATTTATGATATTTGTGAGAATAGCTGTATTGAAATGAAGATGGACTATCCCTTTAAGTGTAAATTTATGAGGAAACATCACTAAAATAATTTTCAATAATCATAGATCAGTGAATGTTGTTATTTTAAATTGATCTTTTATAGATCTGGTAATGATTACAAAACCATGCTCAAATCGTGTTCAATAAAAGGCAAAATAAGTTAGACAAATAAAAAACACAGATAAAATCTTTTTCAAATGCTATATTTTTATAAAAACCATTATGTATTACTTCTGTATGGTGCCTAATTCTCTTCTGGTTAGATCATGCTCTCACCAGCTACTTCAACATAAAAACATCTCTGTATTAATAACAAAAACCAACCTTTCACAAAGAGATCGGCAGACAGCTCTTCTTCACCAAAGTTATTCTTGGCTTTCAGTGAGTATTTTCCACTGCATTCAGGTGTTGTGTGATGTATTGTCAGTGAGAAGTCAAACAGATCAGCGATGATCCTGTGTTCCGTGTCATCTTTGATTGGCTTGTCATTATAATACCAGGTCACCTCTGGCAAGGGCTGGCCTTCTATATGAGCGCTAAATACTGCTGGATCACCTTCTGTTAGGTGGAGAAAATATTAAATTGTGTAATACAGGAGTGGTGTGCCCATTTCTGCATGTGTGTGTGTGTGTGAATGCATGTTTACCCATGAATGCAAAATGCAGGTGTAGAATAAATTAAAGCAGTGCAGTACAAACAGCTCTTATATTGTGACACCCAGCACTGTATTACTGCTCTCTGTATTACTGTGCAGTGAGCATGGTTCACCTATCCACACTTCGTACTCACTAATGTCTTGCTCATTTAGACTGATAATATCAACCTAGGACCAAGAAGCGGTTCATTTTGACCTCTGGGTTACTCGGCTATTAAACATCAAAATCCCCACACTGACTGACCTCTGACGGTGACCTTCTCCAGCTGGGTGCTGGCAGTTGGTTTTTTACCCCACTTCCCGAGCCACTGTCTAAGAAGATCACACCATGTTATCTTCACCGGTACCGACTTCGCCTGGAATGTGAACTTGCCACGTCTAAGATCTGCAAAGCACAGCTCAAACCTCTTGCTGTCATCAAGCTCTTCGTTCAGTAACGTCTTTGGCAGCTGTTGTGTGGTACAGACAGATGAAAACAACATCAATAAATTGTCAATATTATATGATACATCAGTCTCATAGTTAACATACATACAGTACCCGAAAGGGTGGGGGGGTGACTCCTCAATTGTTGATCAGACTATAGACAGACCATTAGATAATCTCCCATTTATTATCTCCTAGGGTGTGTGTATGTGTGTGTGTGTGTGTGTATATATATATATATATATATATATATATATATAACATATACATAAATAAATAGACAGACAGATAGACACACAGAAATAGATATGATAGTTTAGTGTTGCCAATTAATTTTAATTATATGTTACCTATTCATTCCTCAAATTATATTTAATATATATATATATATATATATATATATATATATATATAATACATACAAACACACATACATATTGATAATATGTATCTGCTAAAGGTACTTCTGATCAGACATGAGGTCAATTCCATTTTGTCAATTCCAATTCCACATCAAATTCATCACTTTCAATTCCAATTCCATTTTTTACCTACTCTTTTTACCATGAGTTGGTACTTTGAATACCTACTCTGAGTACCTACTTGGAATATAAACTATTCAGAGTAGTATTACCATAGAAGAAATAATTCTGAATTAAAAAATTAAATGGTAAATTAATTTGTAACAAACCTTTCCAATTCCAAATTTATCAATTCCAATTCCATTTTTTTTAAATAAGCGATTCCAATTCTAATTCTGGAATTGAGCATGTCAGCTTCTGATGCTAAATTTTAATTAGAGGTTTCACACGTTGTGATTAATGTGGAATGTGGTAAACATTAGATGAACTGTGTTATCATGAACCAGACCATACAAAGGTAGTAATGGACCAGACCATACAAAGGTAGTAATGGACCAGACCATACAAAGGTAGTAATGGACCAAACCATACAAAGGTAGTAATGGACCAGACCATACAAAGGTAGTAATGGACCAGACCATACAAAGGAGTAATGACCAGACCCTACAAAGGTAGTAATGGACCAGAACCATACAAAGGTAGTAATGGACCAAACCATACAAAGGAAGTAATGGACCAGACCACAGAAAGGTAGTAATGGACCAGACCATACAAAGGTAGTAATGGACCAAACCATACAAAGGTAGTAATGGACCAAACCATACAAAGGTAGTAATGGACCAGACTATACAAAGGTAGTAATGGACCAAACCATACAAAGGTAGTAATGGACCAGACCATAGAAAGTAATGGGGAAAATCTATCATTATTTGGATACAAACATAAATAACAAGATATCAAATCTAAGCTGAATATGTTTAGTTAATAGAAAATCATACATCAATTAGGCCCTTGAATTCATAAATTGGCAGGCTGCCAGCTTTCTCGCCCTTCTTCTTCTTGGTCAGCATCAGATTTTCCTTGAAGAGGAACAGGTGGCGCTCTCTACCCTTACCAACTGGCTCGCCGTCCCATACAGTAAAATCATCCTAAAAAACAGAAAGATATATGCAATTATTAATATGTGTGTGTATGTATGTGTGTGCATGTGTGTATGTTTAAAAATGTTTTTGACAAACTGCTAACACACACACAAACACACTCACACACAGACACACAAGCACAAATAATAATTTACGACTAACATGTCTCAATATCGGTCCGAGTTCAGCAATTTCTCCAGGATAGCCCTCTATTCTAGCCAAGGTCTGCTGATCATCGGCTTGTTTCTTCAGCTCAAGTAACATCTGAACAGCTTCCTCTAACTTACTGTAATCCTGAAACGATAGAAACCAGTGTTCACCAAAAGGAAGAACAAAATATCCAAGAGGTTTTGCCGCAGTATTTTATTATGAATTAGGTGGGGGGGGGGGGGGAGTTTGGGAGTAGGAATGAAAATGGTAATCATGATTATCTGTCCAGGACGTTCTTAGCCAAAACAAACTTAACAGTCTTCAAAGATCTTGAGCAGTTGTACGAATTGTGAAAGTGTAGTTGAGTAAATTCACTTCGAAGCAGAACTTTTCCAACCCAATAATACTTTTAAATCTCCGACGCAGTCCCACCTCCCTGGTTGATATCTTTTGACGCAAGATTAAATATCAAAACAAAATTTTATATAAGCATATACACGTTAACAACTGACAGATCTAAGATAGTACCTAGGTTCACGAAATGGTATTTCCATCTTCTCAATTAACCGATTGCATATTTTCGGAAAATACATAAATTTTAACTCCACAGTACAAGAATGAACTGATATTATCAACCACTCTACCAACCATTACCCAAGAAACTCACAATAACGGAAAGGTTATTATTTTGCGATTAATCTAGATCCTGCATTTTAAAACAGTGTTTTGCTGAAGGTTAATTATGAAGCTGTGTGATCTAGATAAAACTATCAGAAATTAATTAATAAAAATCAATTAAGAGTCGATTCTCTTTAAACCACATGCCAATATCCCAGTCACATAGCAGTCTGCATGGTGTTGAAAGGAAATGAATCGCACACACATTGAAATGTTTGGATAATCCGGTTATTCATTTTCCAGTTTTGCATGATAATTTTGGGAACGAATTTGATATCTAATATGTTATTCGAAGTCATTAATCCAGTCACCTGTGATTTCATTTGTCATTGCTAATAAAACTGAGGCACCCAAGTACTTGATGCTCAGTGTGGCAAATTAACAGTTAGTGTTTTCACACATCTCCCACAACAACAAAATACGTTTACATGATGATTTAGCATGAACACCGCCAGCTGTGAATGTCAATATTTATCAGATGATGCTCTATGGTGTAACTAAATGAATGCCTTTGTTAGAAGGGCTTAAAAACAACTGAAACAATTACGAATCCTTATTTTGGTCTAGTTTCTTACCCATCAACACAAGATATTATACCCTCGTCTGGATCCGGTCTTTTGCCCCACTGGTATTTTGCCACTTTGGTTTTTAGCCCCTTATTTACTTTGTGATTGTGAGTGTAAATGAAACATAATAAAATCTAAATATCTATCTACATGTATAAATTATAGCTTTAATCAGTGGCTTTTTTTCTTTCTTTTTTTGGTAACCATTCTCTCTGTTTTTTGCCTGTCATCAACAATTACAATTATGATGAACCCTTGATCATAAAGATGAATGGGAACAGACCTGACTGTAATAACATAAGGGGAGATTCTTAGTTCCAGTGACTGTGTCCTTAATTACAATTGATATAGGTACAATGAAACATTAGTTATATTGCATCTAAATATTGCATTAAAATTATCTTGTAATATTTACCAATTTATGTATTATCATTAACTCGTGTCACTTCTATTTTAACTCCATGACTCCATGAGTTTAAATCAAAATGATGATTGATGTCCGTTTGCATCTAGATCTAGGTTAGATATAGAGTCTAGACGGCTGCTAACACACTGAACTTATTTCTCCCGATTACTAAATTTATTTATACTGAAATAGCACTGGCCATTAAGCTGATCCCCAAAAATAAGGGTATTAATACTGACTCAAAGTATATATATATATATATATATATATATATATATATTGTGTGTGTGTGTGTGTGTGTGTGTGCATTTATCTGTATACGTGTGTGCATGCATGCACATGCACTCACACACATGTGCATTAGACCACTACAGAAAGGTTTCATAAAACATTATGTTCGCTAATAAAATGATAAATTCTGAGCCAAAAATACAATTGACAGCACTGTTTTTGTTGAAAATACAGGCCTGAGATTTACATCCAGCCACACCAAAAATGATGCAGGGGGCTGCAACCACACCCAAAAATATGTATTAGGCCTGCAACTGCCCCACCCCACAAGATTTGTCATTATTCTGGCCATCAATCAGGTCCGCACAGAGCTATAATGTACATCGGTCTGCCTATGTCGAAAGAAATGATCTTTCAATTTATGTGTACAACAAGCTAACACGTAGGTGATGACCACCTTAACAACAACACGTCTTCACCCCATTAGCAATTTCCATAACCCAGATGAGATTTATCTTCCAGCAAATTAAAATCTGTGACCAGGTTGTTCAAATTCCCACATATACCATCTCCAATCACAGAGCCAAATAAGATCAGAAAACCAGGAAATCTTCAAAAAATAACAATAGATTTAGACAACATAAACAAACAGTGTAGTGTGTGCATTTTGTACACCCTATCAATTGTACCAGATTCCTACTCCGGTAACAAACTTGACAAAATTGCAGAATTTCCATGGAACTCAGAATAAACACAATTCGTGTATAATAGAGCTTGTTAGTTAATAGCCCATCCCAAGTGTTATATTACATGGTTTATCCGGATACAGTACATTGCATCTTCCTACGTACTTGGTTGGCATGCGCTGTGTACTTGATGAAATCCTTCAGAAGACCGACATACTCGTCAACACGAGTCCACGGACGGTGCAAGAAATCCAACAACGTCATCTTCTTCTCACCAACATTACCGAGCTTCTTGTTGTGTTCCTATAATCACACAGTAGTAAAATATTACTGGACTGGTCAACTTTGATTTCTAGCAGATCAGTCAAAGCAATTAAGATTCATGTAGGTCCTACACGTTTATAACAGAAGTCATTTTACTTGATAATTAAGGTTCAGGAATTTAGAAATGTCTTCTGACGGAACCATGGATTAATAAAACTTTGAGATATTTACTGAAGAGGTAGACTAGCCTACATCGTTGGCTTGTTATTTTGATCACCGAAAGAGGCTTTGGTACTAAATAAACTGCGGGCTGTAAACATTAAGACCAAATCATGGACATAGTCAATTAAATAAGCCAAAATACTGAAGCCGGAGTGCATTATGAGGATATGAGACACGGCATGCTGGCTTACATTAAATCTCATTTCCATAATACATACTGAACATTCTAATTGCTTTGACCGGCCTGTTGAAGAATTATGGACTGTAATATGATATAATATAAGCCACATCAATGAGACACAAACAACACTGCTACCTAGATGGTACTGCTAAAATGAAAATCAAACAGAGCATGGCCTATATAATGCTGCAATAAGAGGTATTCATGAATAGTTTCATATTTACTTTTGCCTGAGCATTCTCTATAATCTATACACCAAAGCATTTTATGGAAAATGATGTGCATGCACATACACACACACATATGCGAACACAGAAATAAGAAATTTTGACAGGATATATTGCAATGAAATACAGCAACAGGCATGCATATAGAGTAGAATATACCAGAATGACAATAGAAATAGGTCACCAAATATTAAAGTAGGCCATCAGGAGGTTAAAAGGTCACCAATCCACATCCAACAATTAGGGATGCATGAAAGAGAGAAAACGGTATCTGTGAGTCACATACTGCCTTCCACCAAGATGCTCCCGATTTAATCAGCCTGTTCGCCATCTTTACTCAAAAGCCATTGGCAAAAAGCAGCCAATGAAATTAGTGTCTTGATTCTACTGGTTCAGAAGCATCAAGGTAAAATACTAAACATCAACATTGTACTAAATTTGGTTAAATAAGTGCTTTATCTCAATGATTAAGGGGACACAGTGATGATTTAAGTAACATGAAATGTAACAAACATTTAATTCAGGTTAAGTGTGCATGTGTTAGGCTGTAAACGCTGTTGTTATGATTGATGCCTTCAACGCCATGTAGTTGGTTTTAACAACAACAACAACAACAACAATGACAAAAATCTAACTGGCCGGATGATGTTAATTTTGAAAATGGTAATTATCTCTAAAATGGGATATTTTCTGGTGGAACTTATCTGAGCGAACTAAAGCACATGAAATGTTAAACCGAATAACAGAAACTAGTCGTATTTCAGCCATAGCATGTGTTTTAAACGTTTACCAAATAAAATTGATGTTATTGTAATTGCCGTCACTGTTAAGATGCTGATTGGGCACTGGAGACTTTCATCAAGATGTGTTATCGTTTTATCTAATATAAATGACGTATTGTTCATACAAAATGACGTATTGTTCGTACAAAAGAACTCACCTTCAGGAACTTAACTGGAGCATCCAGTCCTAACAGATAAGCTGTTATATTGCGTTCTTTGAAGTAAGGAACATAAAGCTGAAACAGATCCCGCTGAAAAGGGAAACATGTTCTGTAAACGAAACAGCGTAGCATATATTTCTTAGCCTGCCCTTTAAATTATCAATCTCGCGATTAACATAGTTTTGGACAGCACGGACGATTGGCATCGAGTGATTACCTAGATGATGAATATACTACAGTTTTGTTCGACATAATAGTGGTTGCGCCATTATTGCATCACTTACGTGTTTAAGGAATGCCCCGCCTATACTGTCGGCATCGTTTGTTGTCATCATCAACTCATCCAGAAACTTACTGAAATAATTCCACAAATAAATATATAAAGGTAACACTCGGTGTTGTTTTGGTCATAAATATTACATTATTTCTAAATGACAATAATAGAATGAGGATAAAAAGGTGAGTGAGTGAGTGAGATACTGAGTTACTGATCGAGTGAGTCACAGAGTAAGTGAGTCACTAAGTGAATGAGTCACTAAGTAGTTTGTCATGAGGAAAGTAACAACAAAGACAGTAATTTCCTAAAACATCTCCAAACCTGCAGGAATTTACTGAAAGATATTCCACAATTTAATTTATAAAACAGTGTCGGCCGAATGAATCAGACATCAGATTAAAAACTGTGACTTATACACGAGTATATACGGTAAACTCCAAAACTGATGCCAAAACTTAATGCATCTTATACGTGGGTCATACTAAACTTCAAACAGCATTACCGAAACGAACACAGCAGCAGGTAACCTGAAGCGGCTGTTGTTACCTATGGTCACACAGCGGGTAAAAGTGTACGATGACATATACAACAGATATACAACAAATGTTCAGTGAAGACAGTGATGATGATGATGATTTTTTTGGTTTTGAATCAACACTGCTGATTTTAGTGCATCTTATACGCGGGTTCGACTCCGGGGGGGGGGGGTTATTGGTCCTAAAAACAGGTGTGTCTTATACTCGAGTGCGACTTATACGTGAGCACATACGGCAAGTGGCCCGGCCTCGACCTACTTGTAGTGGAAATCCCTGATGTCGGGAAGGGTTGAGAAGATTGTTTGTTGTTTGTTTCTCATCTCCTCTGGCACATCGTCGCTGGCTAGCACACTGTAGTAACTGTCCAGACAGTACTTTAGATCATCAATATAAATCCTCTCTGATTCCCACATGTCTTTTAATGCATATCTAGAAAACAGAATTCAAACACCTTATATACCAAATGGGTTTACGGGCACGAGTAGACTAACTGGGATAATATACTGAACGTATCAATAACAAACTACACTCATTACTACCTAATTAATTTTCTTATTAAAATTATAATTATTAGTCTCACAAATTAGGTTCAAATTTTGGTTAGATTTTATGTATATATATGAGACTGTATAATATTTAATACTTTTTATTAATTTTATCACCATTATAAAAAATAATGTGATATGATGATTACGTGTATATTTTAATCTTTAAAGCTACACCAAAAACAGATATTTGAGGTTCAAAAACAATCATGGTGTATGGAATATCATGACGATGAAATGCATCACATCATAAAAAACTTTCACTCTGCTGATATCATGATATATCAATATTCCTATGACGTATTAAATGCCATCAACGAAGCAAATTTCATCCCAGCAAATAGATGCAGGAAATAGTGAGCATAGGTCAAGTACCAAAAATCTAACAATGATTGGTAGACTAATATATTCAAATCATGAAAACAAATTAGGAACGAGACTTCATATATTATCTCGGCTAATAACTAAAAGCAGCCAACATCTCACAGATACTGCTCAATGACTAGATTCTATCATTCCATTGTGGATTAAGTCTTAAGTTACAATTTGTCAAATGCTCAACTACACTTGTAATATAGATCAGCGAATGATCATATCAAATTGCAAATATATATATATATATATATATATATATATATATATATATATATGACCTTCTTTTAAGAACTGCCTCCTGTTCCTTGTTGGAGACTTTAATCACATCTTCTCGGAAAACCTCCTGGGTAGTTCTGGTGTCTAGCTTCTGTTCACTCTGTGATACAAGATATCCAGGTGGTACCCATCCTTCTTCCGTTGGATTGTTACTATGACGACACCACCAGCGGTCTGAATTGGATGAGTCCATCACATCTAGGAGTTCGCCTTCCTTTAGGGCGAGATGGTCTTTGTTCTCAGGACTTGGGTTATAATCAGTGATAGCAGTATATGTAGGATAGGTCTGGAAACCAATGATGGTTAATTAGTTGCCATATATTCAAACTATAATATTTATTATATGAATTATAACTGATCAGGCCGTAAACATCATCTCTTAAATGTAGACTAACATGTTTATATGTAAGTGGTTCAATTAAAGACATTAGATGATTCCATGAGTGTGTACATACACCTGTAAATATGTGCTTTTTGGTGTGTGTATGTGTGTGTGTTGCATGTATGGATCAATATATACACACACACACACACACACACACACATACATATACACATGCACATGTGGTGAAAGATGTCTCGCTACTTTTGGAAGTATGTTAGCCGATCATATAAGTGAAAGCATCATAAACGTCATAAACCGAAATCATAAATCATGATTAAAAGTATAACTATATTTTACTTTAACAGCATCAGTTGTATCTTCATCTTCTGCCGAAGATTCCTCCTCCTCTTCTTCTTCTTCTTCAACCACCTCCTTTTCTCCGGGTTTCTTGCCAAGCAATAATTCGACAGGCACGTAACATACCTGCGACACCACAAAACCAAACAAAATATGACAAAACAGTTTCGACGACAACTAGGTCATTCATAATTACAATGGAAGCCAACCAACAGAATAATACTTAAGTTTTATACACAACGATCATCGTAAAAGGAAGTAGTCTTAATTGAGAGAAATTTTGCACTATGTAGGTAATTGCTAACTCCGCAGCTCTACTGTATTGTATCAACATTGTATTAAATAAATATGTAACTGTATGATGAGCGAAGTAGAGTCTGGACATGTATACACTTTGTGAAATAAAACAAATATGTAGATTTTGCAAATAAATCTTAAACTACCCTAAAGGAAGATGGCGTAAAAATGAGAATATTTGGTCAGAAAATGTTGACGGTTAAGACTTTCCATAAAATATTCATTAATCTAACCTTTTCTTTCTCCGATTGTTTTCTGACAAGCCACTCTGTCTTCTTTTCGGTATCGAGCACTTCAACGACATCACCCTTACTCAGATGTACCTTTTTGTCACCGTCTGTGTATGCTCCTAGCATAGCGAACTCCTGAAGACGAACACATCTTCACTTACATATCAACTATAGAAAGGTTGGCTCCAGAGAATGGATCTAAGCTTCTTACAGAAACAATCGTCCTTGCACACACACGCACACACACAAACACACGCACACACACACACATATACACATCACTACATCATACCTTAAGCAACATATCCATATCACTCTCCTTTATTTTAGTCTGTTCTTCCTTTATTTTAGGTGACAGTTGCTCCATCAGTTCCCTCTGTGCCTCCTCTTCTGCTCTTTTCTCGGCTGATTCTGTAAACGGGATAACATTCACACTGATTTCTTTCATTTTCTCAGAACACTGCTCCGTTTATGTTACGCTCGGAAATAACGTCAGTACAGGTTTCAGTTCTGAAGTGCGACCATTCAGAAAGCTTACCAAGTGATGGTGATCTCGATTGTTACAGATTAATAAAAACATTTGCTGATCGGATAAACAAATAATGGATAAATTTCATAGTTTGTTACTAATTCTTAACTGTTATTTTTGTTGTTGTAATTTTGACTAATATTTCAGCATAAAAGACCTCTTTTTTCTTCACTTTTCACTATAATCCGCAGATATGATGAAGAAATTTACTTTAAATTATAAACTGTTAGACCAATATACATTTTTCCGATGAAACAGAATTCTAATAATAAACAAGAACAGACATATTTTATGTAAACAAACTTAGAGCAAATATTAATTATGAAAAACTATCATGCATCCACCATAATACATTACAACAATTGTTCGTATAACACAAAGTATATCTGTAATAATTTACCACTGCGCGAACGGCATAAAGGATAATAAAGAAGTTTTTAAGTCTTTCCTACAATGTCATAAAAACAATGACAAAAAAACGGTTTTGCAAATGAAAGATCAACTAAACGATTGTGTCTGTGACTATGGTAACATAACTAACATTATGAGGCATGCCAATAAATATATTGCGCGATAAGAATCAAAACAAGAACATCACATAGATAAAAGAAATTAAAACAGCTGATTCTATTTAGTGATAAGAAAACATTATCTAGCAAAAGATATAGAAACGTAATTTTTAAGTAACGCGTTCCAGTTACATACTTACCGTCGATGGTAACATTGATGCTGCAGAATGATTCTCCACCGGCATCTTTGGCATTACACGTGTACTCTCCAGCATCTGATAATGAACATTTGGACACGGACAATATATAATTATCACCATCCCGGGAGACTTTAATGCGTTCGCTAGGCTTCACTGGCTTCCCATTCGTAAACCACGTCACTGAAACATCAGCCGAACCTGGAATGAAAACGTTATTGTGAAATTTGTGACTTAGTTTGGATTATTCCGGTGAAAAATACAAAAGTAAACATTAAAAGATAACCTTATCAAAACTATTGCCAACAAAACTGTGTCATATTTCAGTGAGTTCAATTAGCTCTGACTAAACACCGTTCTGTTGTGTTTTCGGTATTCATTATTTTCTACATAAATAACTACTGTTATCATAAATTCTTTTTAAAAAGTATTTCTTATCTTTTTATTTAATTTTCCATAGTAAACTATAAAAAACGAGCTACTCCCAAATATACATTTAAAAGATAAGTTTGTCACATTCACCTTTAATAGTCACAAGTATCCTCAATTCTGTACATTCCATGACCTTTATGTCATCGGGGCGAGCAACAAACTCCGGAGGTTTCAGCTTCGGCCTAAATATTTAACGAAACATTCCGCGTGAGCAAATGATAGATGTGTACTGAAGAAATCTACCAGACTAAGTATATGGTAATCAGCTGATATAAATAACTTACTGTCAACGTAAACTGATAACATTACAAATAAGGTAATTTGAACTAATTGTGACAAAAGATTTGCAAAGTTATAGAAGCACACGTCAGGCAACTATGTCAAAAAACAACAATAACAAACAGATTTTTGTTTTTGTTTAGCCTTGGTGGGTTTTTTATGGCATGGCAAATTCCAACGGAATTATCCCACGAACAGGGGCAAGTTGACTTGATTCGAACCCAAACCCTTTGAGTTTTGCAATGCAGTGTTCTAACTACAGAAACTAGATACGAAATTGGAACAAAATGTGACATAGGAATTGCCCATATAATATTAGGAAAACAAGATAAATATTTTTTTTAACAATACTTGGGAATTGGGAAAGTGTAGTAAGAGTGGTGAGGAGGAGGAGTGAGGACAGGAGGATTGGGATGAGTGAGTGGGTGAGTGAGTGAGTGAGTGAGTGAGTGAGTGAGTGAGTAAGTGTGATTTAATGACACAATGGAACATCATCAAACGCCTCTTTGGTCTCATATTTAGAGCATGCGACTATTTACCTATGGCTATGGTCATTCTGTGCAGGAGGTCGCAGGTTCATGCCTTGGCAGTGGCACTATAGTATGAGCAATTTTTCATCCAGCCAGGTAACTGGCAAGGTTTTCTCCATCGAATATGCCATATATTGTAAATTCTAAATTTATTTAGAATTATTCCCCGTGGGGAAGCTATAAATTACAGACCATATGCGTCTCCCTCATTTGAGGTTGCCAGCCATGTTAAAAACTGTCATTTCAGCCATTATTATTATTATTATTATTATAAATTATACTGTGAATGCTCACTTCTCTTCTATGGGTGCCTCCTCTACCTTTTCTATTTGTTCTTCAACTGGTTCAGGTTTTGGTTTGATGGTAACATTAACACTTTGTGATGTGCTACCAACGGCGTTAGTTGCTGTTACTGTGTACTCAGCTGTGTCTTCAACAAGAGACTCTTTCACCTTCAGAGTGTAAGAGTTGTCCTTGGAGATCATCTTGTAATGACTGTCCTTGTCAGTTATAGGATTTTTGTTCTTTGACCACGTGACCTCCGGCTCTGGATAACCTAAAACATGGAATGGGAGACTTAATGCAGATTTAAAATTTCTAAATATGCATACCAAATTGGCAAACTTATGCCGACTTAGAAACTCACTAAAAAAAAACTAAAATTTACTGAGAGAATATTGAATATAATATTGCGGAGTTTGTGAGCGGGAATTGAAAATAATACACAGTATCATTAAACATGGATCATCTTCAACATGTGGTTGTTATATTTACAATAAGTAAAACATCGGATGCTATAAGAGCCATACTGGGAGCCTGGAATGATTGATATGCACAGACGTATGATCAGCCATCTAAATATACCAATATATAATAAGCATAACAATCGATATATTTATATTAAAGTTGATTCCACCCACATTGATTCTCAAACAAGACAAAAAAGTATGATTCATAACAATAAGAATGCAAATATTCAAGTATCGTCATTGTTTGAAAAATCAGGTGAATGGGCAAATGCTCCGATTTATTTGATAGATAAGCTTTTTAAAATGACAGATACAGATTGATGACATACGAAGATTGATACAGAAGGAATAACTAGAGACTGGCAGAGAAGTGAGGCGTATAAATTTCAAGTGTGTGCTATATACCCAAGATGGGACACACACGTTAAAAGATAGCGTTAATTTATTTTTTTAAATCATTGTCATTATCAATGTCATCATCGTCGTTCTTTAACATCATTGTCAGTGACAACATCATCATCATCGTTAGCATCATCATCATCATCATCATCCAAACCACTACCATCATCATCATCATCATCATCCTAAAACCAGTTTACTGATACTAAAAATCATAGTAAGTGAATAAATAAAATGTTAACTAACCTGTTGTTTTACAGGTGAGCTTGAAGCCTTCACCTGCCTCAACATTGATTGGCTGTAACTTGCCCTTAATATGTGGTGCAACCTTCTTCTTCTCGACACTAACAGTAACCTTCACGGTGGTGGTACCTTTGCCCGACTTGGCACCAACTCTGTACTCACCAGCATCATCAGCCGTAGCATCGACGACCTGGAATGTGACCGATATATTGACAAAACTGTCGAAAGTATACAGCCCAATAATGGCACATTAATGTGACGCTAACAGGTAAAGGAATACTGTTATAAAATACGTACAGCTTCAATTATGAACTGGATTCAAGCTAATGTAAAAGTGTGTGTGTTGATGTGTGTGTGTGTGCGTGTGCGTGTGCATGCGTGTGCATGCGTATGTGTGTGTTACCTAGTCTTCGGCATCTTAATTTGTTTTCTTACAGTATAATTTAATGATTTATTGCTATAAATATCAGAGTATACACAATCCGAACTTAACCTATCAGCCAACAGGTCCTACACCCATATTTTGTGTCAGGCCTACACATTCTCTATCAGCCACCATGTCCTACACTAACGGAATGTTTGTCGGACCTGCTGGCTTTTTTTGGTCAGTCATTTTACTTTTCATTTCAAAGTGATAAAACGCTGAATACCCAAAGGAACATGCTAATTATTACTGACTTTGAATATGGATAAGTAGCAGATCGTTACTAGTGTACACAACACATTGTGCAGAATGGCCCGAAAATAATAACAAGCATAGCAACTAACAATAATTTCCCCCCAAAGTGGTATAAAAATAGGCTTGTACCAGAATTGATACCAGAATCTTCACCTTTTATTGATAAACATATAGTTTTTCAGAGAGACATTTCTTATATATTTTATGATAATCAATTAGGTGTATGCACATGCTCACACACACACATACACACACACACACACACTATTTTGGTCAGAGAACAGAGGAAACTGAAAATTGCCCACAGCATACAATTTCTACTACATCATTAATCAAACAATTTTTAATTTGTACACACTGAAGAACATATATAAACCTTATACCATCAGATACATAATTAATCATCTAAATCTAGCTCAGTTTCATTCAGATTCATAAAAAGTAGTAATTTAATACATGCATATATTATTCACTGTAACAAACTAGATGAAGAATGTCACTTTGTACTAGAATGTTCCCTCCATGATCGTATCCGAAAATTGTACATTCCACATTATTATCAAACACATCCAAGTATGTACAAATTTATTGAACTGATGTCTACCACCGTTTCTGGTACCTTGAAAAAGTTGGCCAAATATTGTTATACCGCAGAAACACAACGTGTAAATATATGTATGCAACAACCTAGTTAAGACTGAAGGGCCTAGGGCCTTATGTATCTTTGATGAATAAACAAACATAAAATAATTATATGTGAAAACGTTTCTAAGAAATTATGACAGGTATGTTTTCAGCTCTATTAAATTAATGAACCAACAATTATTTTAAACTATTGAATGTATCAGTATTAAATATGCCATTAAAATATTTGTAATCAAAACACACTATATTACCTGTTTATACAAATTAACTGTAACATTTATAGATACAGGTGTTACAGTATTTTGACTTTTGCCCATATTTTGGTGTGTTGTGTACAAAACATCTGATCAAGTTCAGAGGATGATCAAGCAGACTAAGGCTAGGATCAATATAAAAACACAAATAACGCTGCTCCACTAATAAACCATTAAATAATACCGTAAGCATTTAATTATTAATTGTGTGTTACCATAGCAACATATTCCGCTTTGGATAAAATCATCCCTCATTTTGGGGGTTAACCAAGTGCGACTGAGTACTAATTACCAACCACTGAGGCTGTTATCATATCTAATCATTCTTAACTTAAACAATAAAGTAAGATCATTTAGTTTTATCATACAAACCTGTAAGTAATAGACATCACTGTCCATATCCCAGTCAACTTTGTACTTCTTGTCTCCCTTTTTCTTCGGCTTAATCTTATTGGTGTCCTTGAACCAGGTAACCTCTGCCTCCTCTGGAAGAGTACAGATAATAAAATATCAGAACACGGCCCGCAAACTCATAAACGAACTTTCAAGATAACATTTTGGCCTAAATCAAAGACCTAATTTCTGTCACTCGTCTACTTTTAATTTAGCACACGTCGTGCACACAAGCCCTTCGCTTGAATGTTTTGAAGTTCAGTGATAACATTCAACCAAAATTATAACCCATTACGTGTTTTTGTTCTTTTTTAAAACTTAGGTCTGAATAATTTAAGCATTCCCTTTAATATAAGGATGATAAAATAATTTGTTTTAATGTCAATACAAAATCACTGCATCAAAGCACGGTCTGAGAGAAAATCAATAACCTAAAAAACAATAAATCCAACAGATATACAACCAGTCTTTTCGATCAAAGATGATTTTTCTTGTACAATTATTATTTGCCGGATGTCAGATGAAATTACTTTCGTTTGAGGAGAGGAGGTCAAAGACAGACAGCAGTTTCACCTTTCACCAGACATTGATATTTTTTTGCCCTCAGTCTTTCTCAACAATCATGACTGCAAAACACGCACCAATTAAAGTTTTTACTAGGTCGTGCGACATCATCGAAAGAACGGCAATGCAGCCGTGAAGCATTTTTATCAACCAACAATCTCTGGATCGCCAAAAGTTATAAACATAGCTGATGATTTCTGAAGTACTGAATAAACTATAATTTGTAATCTTCTAGCTATTCAGATTTAATGACTACGAGGAAATGATCGAGCACGCGAATCTGCGTCGATCGATTTCCGCATCGCCGTATTTCGTATATACTGATACCATTAACAACGGCTGCCAACTTTCGCCTGGGGGGGAGGGGGAGACTGAAGCCAGACGAAAGTAATTTCATCTGCGGTTGGACACTGATGTACTCAGACAACCCCTAAGACCGTAGCGCAATGAGGCGTTTATTGTTACCTTCAATCTGACAAGTTAACTTAAATGTTTCTCCTTCCGTCACAACCAATGGCTGGGGTTCCTTCGTAAACTTTGGACCTTCTCGTTTCTCCTTTGGCTTCTTATCCTTTTCAACCTTTCGTTGTTTTTCTGTTTCTTCTGCTGGTTCCTCCTGCTTTAGCCTTTCCTCTTCCTTTGGCTTTTCTTGTTCTTTTACTTTTTCATCTTCTTTCGGTTTCTCCTCTATGCATGGTTTTTCTGCCTCCTGCTCTACTACCTTTTCGACAGCTTCCTTCGTTTCTTCCTTTTTCATCTTCTCTTCCTTTTCGGTCTCTTTCTTCTTTTTCTCCTTTTTCTCTTTTGTTTTTTCTTCTTTTGGCTCTTCCTTCTTTTCCTTCTTCTTTTTCTTCTCTTCCTTTGGCTTATCTTCCGGTTTCTGCTCTTCTTCCTTCTCTATTTTGTCCTCCGCCACTTCCTTCTTTTTCTTCTTCTCCTTTGGTTTCTTTTCCTTTGGACTTTCTTCCACCTTTTCCACGGCCTCTTCTACAACTTCTTGTGGCCTTTCTTCTTCTCTTATTTCTTCTTTCTGTTTGTCTTCCTTGGGCTTCTCTTCCTTTGACCTTTCTGCTTCTACCCTTTCTTCTTCCATCTTCTCTTCTGTTGGCCCTTCCTCTTTAGACCTTTCTCCCTCGGATGCCTGTTCTTTAGGTTTTTCTTTATTGAGGATTTCTTCAGATGTTTCAATTATTTCTTCCTCTATCACCTGAACAATATCAGACAATACTCATCAACAATGGTAATCAAAACCATTGTTATAAAGAGATAAAGCTAAAAATGATAAACGGCTGACACACTGACATGATACAGAGCATAATATTATGATAAAATATGATAGAAAATTGAAACATCTCAGCATTCCAATAAGAAGAATACATAAAACAAACACACACACACACACACACACACACACACACACACAGACAGACACATAGAGATAATAAACATGTGTTGTGATGATGATTGACGATGATGATTGATGTTTTACGGTCCACTTTTGTGCACACGGTAGGCTAAATGGGCCGAGCGACCTCCTAGGGTAATGAGACGAAGTCAAAGGCAAAACAACCTTCAAATATGCCCACAGCGGGATTCGAACACGGGTGGTAGTGATCTGTGGTCCAGCACGCTACCGCTAGACCACGTGGGCCCATAAACATGTGTTGTCAAAACATGTATATATACTACTGCCAACAAAATGACATTTATATTTATCATCTATTATCGGAATTTTAATTTAGATTTTGTCAACAAAGATTCAGGGCCATTAATGACCATCAGTGATGATATAGCTAATAGAAAAATATATATTAGATTTTGTATCCAATTAACAGCTTCACTCCCTTAGTTCAAGACTAACAATTCTTTATACAAAATATACCAGCTTCGTGCACATTTCAGACCATAATTTAATTGCCCTTCTGTGTAAAGAGCTCTACAGAATATTATTCTATTGAAACATATGAATTTCCCCCAATTTATGTTAATAACTCATAACCTAAATTGAGTTATCTAATTAGGTCATTTAGAACTGAACAAAACAGGACATATTCTAACTCGCACTTTACTTAAAATATTAAAATAAACGAAACAAAAAACCTTCACTTCTTCAGGTACAGAGACAGCAACATTAACGGTTGCTGAGACGGTTCCGCCGTCATTGCTGGCGACAATAGTGTACTGGCCAGCATCATCTGGCGTGGTATCGCTGATGAGCAACAGATGGACATCATCATTTGAGTCGAAGTCAAGTTTGATACGGTCAGTTGACTTTTCAAACTGTTTACTGGCTTTGAACCAGCTGACATCAGGCTTTGGTTGTCCTGAAAATCAGAAAGTGGATTGTTCAATGTCAGATTCTTAAATGTAACCTTCTTGGCAGGAAACCTCTCAATTTTCATCTTTATGGTAATAAATAACTGTCAAGGTTTGCTGCATTGTGATTCTTATTAAAGGTTGATATGTACAATATGTTTCACATCTTTGACATATAAACTGGAAAATAGATAGATAGATAGATAGATAGATAGATAGATATAGAGATATAGATAGATAGAGAGAGAGAGCAAAAACAGTGAAAGGGTAAAATAATATTGACAGACACGTCTAGGTTAACAAATACATTCATGTAACTAGTTAAAAAAAAGTGCAAAAGACAAGCCACAAACAAAATATATACTCAACATAACACATGTTACACAAGACATCAACGACAACATTACATACAATGGCCACTTTAAAATAAGATAAATATTTCATATGTAAACTATAAATAAACTCGATGGAGATGTAACAGAAAGAAAAACATGCGAAAAAATTATGTTCTTAATGAGATAGAATAACAGCAGCAGAGTATATTATGGGGGTTAGATGTTGACGTTTAACTCTGAACGAACTGATTACAGAATTAAAGCAGAAAGTTATGAGCAGTCGACAACAAGAACCGGCAGAGATCCAGGAGTTAGCAGCAGCCAGCCATTTCCACCAAGCAGCTGCATAGCACTCTGAACGGGAAAGACAATGATGCCTATATCATGCCAGCATCATCGTCGCGTAAGGACAACATCCAGAAAGTGAATACCTAAGATGCGTGCACCGAGCGTAATGGTGTTTCCCAACTTCACGATGACGGGTTCGGGGAAGAGATCGAACCGAGGCAAGGAGACGGTTTTGTCAGTCACTACTTCCTCCAGTGTGATGTCGCCGAATGCTTCACTATCGACATCCACTGTGGAGTATATGGTCTCCTCAATGATGACGGTCTCTTTCTTTACCACCGTCTCATTTGTCAGATCGGCGTTCTCCTCAAGCGACATTTTTCCCTCTTCTGTCTTATTTTCTTTAATTAATTCTGCTTCCTCTTTTATGGCTTCATCCACCGCAGACGGATTTTCCACGGCTAATTTGGTTGCCATTTTGTCATCTTCTCCATCAGCTGCATTGCCCCTTTCTTCATCATCAGTAACAGGTGCCGCCATTTCTTTGACATCTGGTATGTCTTTCTCGCTTTCTTCCTTTGCCTCTGATATTTCTGAACTATCTTCTGCAGATGTACCATTCACCTGTGGGTTTGATTTCTTCTCCTCTGTTTCTTTTCTCGATTTCATCAGGATCAGGTGTGGCTTATCATCCGCCTTTTTTGACTCGATTTCTTCCAACAGCTCTTTGGTGTCTGCGATGTCTATTTCTATGTTCAGATCCTGATCTGCGGAGATCTTCAGCGCTCTGGCAGCTTCTTCCTGTACTATGGCCACTTCCGTTAGACCGCCATCCCCGCCGTCGGCATCCCTGTGCAGCCTGTTCTCACCGGTATAGGAAATCGTAATGATGTCTTGTTTATCTTTATCTTTGTCCTCGACAATCACCGTCACGGTGACAGTCATCGAGACCTCGCCGTGAATGTTCGACGCTTTGACGGTGTAATCATCAGCATCATCAATGGTACACTCTTTGATGATAAGCGTATACAAGTCGGATGAAACATCCCAATGGATCTCTATGTGCTGATCCTGTTTCTTCGGCTTTAACTCTTTGTCGCCCTTATACCAAGTGACCTGAGGTTGAGGGTCGCCTATGGATCAAAGGTCAAGCAAATGAGACACTTTTTGTCTTGATAGTATTATACCATCTGAAACCGACTTCGCTATTGACCTATCCAGTTTAATTGCATAGCATATTATTTTATCACGCGAAATCAGATAGTAGGATCCTGTTTTGACGGGCTGAATATAGATTATAAATACAGAAATGACGACAGGTTACACAGACTGACAAGAAATACAATAACGTGAATAATGGCAATCGTGTAAAATCTATAAAAATATTAATCAGTCAAAAAGCATGTCATAAGTGGTACTAATCAAACAGAATGAAAACAAAAATGTCTAACAGAAAGTAATACATGCTGAAGTAAATGTAAAACCACCAAAGTAAAATACAGAAAACTATTTTCCAAAAGGGCAAACAAATCACAGAATTACGAGAAAACTTGATAAGCAACGCAGAAGCAAAAACAAAAGCTGGCCTTCAGAAATAAAAAATATCACAAATATAACAGATAAAAACTGAGAAGACGTAACAAAAAATAAATAATTGATGCTAATCTGAAAAACAAAGAAAATCTGTCAAATAATACGAAGCAATGGGGGGCTGTGAGCGTTTAGAGCTGAACACATCTAGAACCTAGGGCAAATCATCCACGCCAGTGAGGATGAGCATGCGATCAGAGCAGCGATATAGTCAAACCTGCTACTTTGCAGCTAAGTTTTACGGTTTCTCCTTCTTTCACAGTGACAGGCTCGGGAATAACTTCGAATCTTGGTCTTGGCAAATCTTCTACTCTCTCTTCTTGCTCTGCGGCCAGCACTTCTTCCACGGATTCTTTTGGCTTCTGATCCATTTCCACTTCATTTGGGTTGGTTTCTTTTATTGATGGCTTTTCCTTCTTCTCAATTGCTTCTTCTCCTTCTTCGGATTCTTCGTTTACTTCTATCTCTTTCACTTTCTGTTTTTTAACCTTTTTAACTTTCCTTGCTGATACATCCACTTCTTCTTTCATCTTAATAATAATCTTTTTATTCTTCTTCTTCTTTTTCACATCTTTGCCCTCAGATTCTCCTTCACTTGATTCTGACTCACTCGATGTCACTTCAGAGTCAACGAGCTCGGACTCAATTTCTGTTGTCTCCTCTTCAGTAGTAGTAAACTCAACCTCAACTTTATCTTCATCAATCTTTTCTGATGTCTCCGTCACATCAACTTCTGCCTTTTCTTTTCTTATAGATTCACTCACTGAACTAATATTCACTGACACTGTACAAGATTCGGAGCCACAATCATTTGTAGCTTTGACTATGTAGTCACCAGAATCTTCAAATGTTGCATTTCTAATTATCAACATGTTTAGGTCGTTAGTAGTATCCCAGTCAACCTTCACACGACCTTCTTTCTTTGGTTTGATTTTCTTCTCATCTTTATACCAAGTAATTGTTGGATCTGGATTTCCTATTATACGATCAGAAATTATACAATATTACGTACTACGATTATGTTCTTTGGTTCATTTTAGTGCAAGTTAATGTGTTTTCACAAAATAACTATCAAAGATTACTGTTAAAACCCTATATATATATATATATATATATATATATGTGTGTGTGTGTATGTGTGTGCGTGCGTGTGCGTGTGTGTGTGTGTGATTGTGTGTACCCCTTTATTTCTTGGCTTTTCCAAATTAATTAGCAATCGAAACAAATTTTAATATGAAGCATGATATATCTATTATAACTCCATTATATCAAACAATTAGCATAACCAGCACAAGATAAATAAATTATGAACAAAAATAATAAGTTAATATTTCAAGGAAAACAGATGAATCAAATAATAAATGGTAAAGAAAACCTATCACTTATAAATGCATCAAAATATAAAATCATCATAACATGTAATTCATTGAAACAATGAGTTAATGAATTACTGAAACATACCTAAAATTAATATAAAGCTCATAATTAAATAGAAATTATCAGTCAATTGTAAGCAAAACTCCTCAAAATAATTGATCACAACGAGCAATTAGACAAATTAGACATGCTGAAGCAAATATTGAAATCAAGTAGTCACAAATTATAATATCATAATTGTAGATGACTAATCATAATCAAGAAAAGGTCATGAATTATAACTGAAATACAAAAATAAAATGCAAAATATATTACAAAAGCTGCAAAAAACCCATCCTTTTCAATTGCTTTTAAATAAATATAATGCACAGCCAGAGAGTAGATCCAGTATTTAAATAAGCTGAAAGAAGGCAACAAAAATCCAGTCAAAGCCAATAACAATTGATTCAACAATAGCAACAACATGCCATAAAGGTAATAATAAGAAATCAAACCTGCTACTTTGCAGCAAAGTTTAATGGTTTCTCCTTCTGAGATAGTGACTGATTCAGGAAGAATCTCAAATTTAGGTTTCAGCAATGTCTCAACATCTTTTGTTTGAGCCACATTTTCAACTTTTTCAATTGCTTTTCCATCCTTTTCCTTGGTTACTAATTCCTTTGGTTTCTTTTTCTTATCTGATGGCTTTACTTTCTCTTCTTCGCCTTTCACTTCTTCAGAATCTTCTTTCTCTTCTGCCTTTTCTATTTCTTTTCCTTTCTTCACCTTCTTAATTTTCTTTGCTGATACATCCACTTCTTCTTTCATCTTAATAATAATCTTTTTATTCTTCTTCTTTTTCACATCTTTGCCCTCAGATTCTCCTTCACTTGATTCTGACTCACTCGATGTCACTTCAGAGTCAACGAGCTCGGACTCAATTTCTGTTGTCTCCTCTTCAGTAGTAGTAAACTCAACCTCAACTTTATCTTCATCAATCTTTTCTGATGTCTCCGTCACATCAACTTCTGCCTTTTCTATTTCTTTTCCTTTCTCTTTCTTTATCTTCTTAATTTTCTTTGCTGATACATCTACTTCTTCTTTCATCTTAATAATAATCTTTTTATTCTTCTTCTTCTTTTTCACATCTTTGCCCTCAGATTCTCCTTCACTTGATTCTGACTCACTCGATGTCACTTCAGAGTCAACGAGCTCGGACTCAATTTCTGTTGTCTCCTCTTCAGTAGTAGTAAACTCAACCTCAACTTTATCTTCATCAATCTTTTCTGATGTCTCCATCACATCAACTTCTGCCTTTTCTTTTCTTATAGATTCACTCAATGAACTAATATTCACTGACACTGTACAAGATTCGGAGCCACAATCATTTGTAGCTTTGACTATGTAGTCACCAGAATCTTCAACTGTTGCATTTCTAACTATCAACATGTTTAGGTCGTTAGAAGTATCCCAGTCAACCTTCACACGACCTTCTTTCTTTGGTTTGATTTTCTTCTCATCTTTATACCAAGTAATTGTTGGATCTGGATTTCCTATTATACGATCAGAAATTATACAATATCACGTACTACGATTATGTTCTTTGGTTCATTTTAGTGCAAGTTAATGTGTTTTCACAAAATAACTATCAAAGATTAATGTTAAAACCCTATATATATGTGTGTGTGTGTGTGTGTGTATGTTTGTGTGTGTGTGTTGTGTGTGATTGTGTGTGTGTGTGTGTTGTGTGTGTGTGTGGCCCCTTTATTTCTTGGCTTTTCCAAATTAATTAGCAATCGAAACAAATTTTAATATGAAGCATGATATATCTATTATAACTCCATTATATCAAACAATTAGCATAACCAGCACATGATAAATAAATAATGAACAAAAATAATAAGTTAATATTTGAAGGAAAACAGATGAATCAAATAATAAATGATAAAGAAAACCTATCACTTATAAATTAATTAAAATTTAAAATCATCATAACATGTAATTCATTGAAACAATGAGTTAATGAATTACTGAAACGTACCTACAATAAATATAAAGCAGTTATTTAAATATAAATTGTCAGTTTTTGTAAGAATAAAACCCCAACAAAAACTCTCATACAGTACTTCCACATATTAGGCATACTGAAGCAACCACTGATATTTAATATTAAATAATGATAATATTATAATTATAGATGAATAATCAGAATCAAGAAAAGTCATGAATTATAATTGAAAGACCAAATATATAAAGCAAAATATATTAGACAAAATCTGCAACAAAACATCTTTAAATAAGATAAAAGATATATTCCATAACAAAGTAGAGAAGAGAAAGCTTAAAAATTAAAATTATTAATAAAATTGCATAAATCTGAAATTAAATAAAACTTGTTTAATTAAATGTTAATCATGCATGACCAGCATTTAAATAAGGTGAAAGAAGGCAACAAAAATCCAGTCAAAGTCAATAACAATTGATTCAACAATAGCAACAACATGCCATAAAGGTAATAATAAGAAATCAAACCTGCTACTTTGCAGCAAAGTTTAATGGTTTCTCCTTCTGAGATAGTGACTGATTCAGGAAGAATCTCAAATTTAGGTTTCAGCAATGTCTCAACATCTTTTGTTTGAGCCACATTCTCAACTTTTTCAATTGCTTTTCCATCCTTTTCCTTGGTTACCAATTCCTTTGGTTTCTTTTCTTTATCTGATGCTTTTACTTTCTCTTCTTTGCCTTTCACTTCTTCAGAATCTTCTTTCTCTTCTGCCTTTTCTATTTCTTTTCCTTTCTTTACCTTCTTAATTTTCTTTGCTGATACATCCACTTCTTCTTTCATCTTAATAATAATCTTTTTCTTCTTCTTTTTCACATCTTTGCCCTCAGATTCTCCTTCACTTGATTCTGACTCACTCGATGTCACTTCAGAGTCAACGAGCTCGGACTCAATTTCTGTTGTCTCCTCTTCAGTAGTAGTAAACTCAACCTCAACTTTATCTTCATCAATCTTTTCTGATGTCTCCGTCACATCAACTTCTGCCTTTTCTATTTCTTTTCCTTTCTCTTTCTTCACCTTCTTAATTTTCTTTGCTGATACATCTACTTCTTCTTTCATCTTAATAATAATCTTTTTCTTCTTCTTCTTTTTCACATCTTTGCCCTCAGATTCTCCTTCACTTGATTCTGACTCACTCGATGTCACTTCAGAGTCAACGAGCTTGGACTCAATTTCTGTTGTCTCCTCTTCAGCAGTAGTAAACTCAACCTCAACTTTATCTTCATCAATCTTTTCTGATGTCTCCGTCACATCAACTTCTGCCTTTTCTTTTCTTATAGATTCACTCAATGAACTAATATTCACTGACACTGTACAAGATTCGGAGCCACAATCATTTGTAGCTTTGACTATGTAGTCACCAGAATCTTCAAATGTTGCATTTCTAATTATCAACATGTTTAGGTCGTTAGAAGTATCCCAGTCAACCTTCACACGACCTTCTTTCTTTGGTTTGATTTTCTTCTCATCTTTATACCAAGTAATTGTTGGATCTGGATTTCCTATTATACGATCAGAAATTATACAATATCACGTACTACGATTATGTTGATTAGTTATTTGTGTATTGTGGATGGTGCTCCTACTATCTTAATTAAAATTCAAACATTATGAGTAATTAATGAGTGTAAATATTAAGTTTGTGTTTGAGGGGACGTATGTGCATCTGAGTGTGTTAAATAAATACTTAAAAAGCAAAACAATAATTGTTACTATAATTATTGAAAATGTGAGAAAATTATACCAGTCTTGAAAGATGAGTCATAAACCACAGACTTGGACAAAAGATTGGGTCATTAATTGAAACATGACGGTTGTTAAATCTAAAAATAAATGCTAACTGGATGAGAGAAATTATTGCAGTTAGGCATGAACCGATTAACTGTAAACTGAAACATCAAATAAAAGATTGTGAAAAGATCAAAAGAACATGCCTGTAACAAAAGCCAAACTATTATTACAATGTAGATTAGTCACCTGGAGAGCATTTCAATAATGAAACCTAAATAAACCAATGAAACATAACAGAAAAATAATTTCAACGATGAGGGCTGTTCGGTTGTTATGTTGTAACATACACACTAAACATGTCATGTCTTCTGAATGGGATTAAATACAACCTTCAACTTTGCAGCGCAGTTCGATTGTTCCTCCTCCTTCCACTTTAGTTGACCGCGGTACAACAACAAATTTTGCTGGCTTTCGTTTGCAATCGGATTCATCGGGTTGCTGATGAGGTTTTATTGCCTGCTTCATTTCAGAGGTTTCAGCCTCAGTTTCTTTCTCCGTGACATCCACTGTACGATGTTTGTCAGGCAAACCCAGCTGTTCATCTGGACTCGTGTTCTCCTTCGCGCAACATCCAGCTGTCTGAACATCCGACATAATCTCCTCTTCACCTTCGAGTATGATGATTTCGTCAGCCAACACGGGCGACTCCAGAGTAGGCCCCCCTTCTACGTCATAATCTAAGCTTGAGAACGTCACATCATCCTGGTCTGTAGTCATATGCCTCTTCCTTTGCCTCTTGACGTGCTTCTGAATTAAGATGTCAGATTTCAGTTCCACCTGCTTTGATGATTTATTTTTGGATGACCCCTCTTTTAATTTTTTAGTCTGTCTGCCTCTCACTGTTGACTGAATGCTCACATCTGTCACTTCTAGATCTGAATCTGATGATTCTGCATCATCCTCACTGTCATCAGCTTTCTGATATCTGACTGAATCGATCTCAATTTCTTCACTTATGATTGTTTTATTGAGTGAAGAAGCCATCACCATATCCAGTGCATCACCTTCCTCGACATGTTGAATTTCTTGGTGAATGTTTCCTGTCACACTTGCTGACAATGAATCCTCATCAGCATCACCAAATGATTCATCTTCCTCTTTATCTTCTGAAGACGAAGAGGACTCCTCAAATCTGACATCATGCTTGTCGATAGTATCTTCCCGTTTGCTGCATTCAGCACGACCTTCATCTTCGGCGACAACATCCTGTTCTATGCTTACAGATACAGTATGAGACTCGGTTCCAACACCATTATCAGCCCACATTGTGTAAACACCAGCATCTGCTTTTGTTGCCTTCTTAATTGTAAAAATAATTAAATCGGCAGAGACATCCGACACCACTTGGATTCTTGGATCCATTTCCCTTGGCCTGATTTCTACATCATCTTTATACAATGAGACTTTTGGCTCTGGATGACCTGATATTTGAAAATCACAAAATACAAAATGTAGATGGACATGACAGACAACAGCCTCTGACAAAATCATGTGTAACAAATCACCTCATCTCTAGAACTGCGGTTATATCGGTAGGTTATTATCCTGTCTGCAATAAATTAAAACACGGTTAACTATATCAAAAGTGTGTGTGGGTGTGTCAGCACATGTGTGTGCATGTGTTTTATACATATTCATTAACAAACATGAAACATATATCAATGAAATGTCTCAAGCTCCAATAGTTTATACTGCAGAAAGTAAGCTCTTCTTCCACAAGCAACACCTATTTATGTTATGTTTTGCATATATATATATATATATATATATATATATATATATATACAAGTTAGTATAAGCTTAATCAATTAAAAATTACTATTAATATGTATGTATTTATCCATAATATATATATATATATATATATATATATATATATATATTGAAGTAGTGGTGTGTAATATACATGCATCCTCAAAAGAACTTAATCATTTAATCAAATGTAGGTTTAATTTTATGTAACAAGAGTTTTCTTCTTCTCCCATTCCAATTCATCATATATAACGGCTGATTGCTGATTACCTGTTTAACTGTTAGATAATATCAATGAATAGATTAAATTAATAAAATTTAAAAAGATGAGTTACCAAAGCTTTCGTATTGATATAATACTGAAATGAATCTGATACTTAGTTGAACGAATAGAGCAGGCAGACATCTATCAAGGATCAAGCTCGTAGATGAAGTTGAAATCAATACAACAGACAACATCGGCATTACAATAACATAGCAAACGGCACAACATCAATGCTGAAAACACCTAAAATAGGGCTCATTCAATAACTAATATTTTGTTCAAAGTTTCTCAAATAAAAGCATGTCAATCGACAAAAAAAATAAATAATAAAGCCTATTGCGCTGAAATGAATATCTACACATCTTTACAGAAAATCCTGGAAACCAACAGAAAATAAAAAAGATTATTCTAAAAATCATGATGCATTCACAACAGAGTGCTAAGCATCACATCTAAACATCACCAGCACAACCAATTGCCAAAACAATACAATCCTGACCTTGAACTCTACAAGCTAGTTTGATGCTATGGCCCTGTTTGACATTGATAACCGATGCAGGAAGTATGATGAATTGGGGAGCTGCCTTGTCTTCCGTATTGGTACATTTCTTCGTCTCTTGTTCTTTTTCTGGCCGAGACGTTTCTCTCTCAGCTGCGCCCTTCCCAGATATGCTTCGTCCCTCTGACTCCGCATCTTCCTGTGTGCCATTCGTTGCTGCTTGGGTCACCTCATCAATGGCTAAGCCATCTGTTCGACTGTCTTCTGATTTAGGAGGAGGAACCGAGTGGAGGTCGGAAGAGAGCACCGCTACTTCCTCAATACCAGTCGATCCAGCACGACTACAATCCTCAGAGTGCTCCTTAACTGGCACGCCATCTGTAGCAGCTTCTGCTAGCTTTATCTCGAAAGAAATGTCTCCAACATCTGATACTGAGGTAACATCTCCCCTTTTCCCTACTTTAGTCACTTCAATCTGACTCACTTCAGACTCACTCTCTTCAGACTCACTCTCTTCAGACACACTCTCTTCAGAAGAAGTCATATCAACTTCAGATTCCGAGCTCTCCTCATCTGTCGCAGTGGTGTAATCTGAATCGGACTGTTCCGCGCTAATGGTATCGGAGACAGGTTCTGCAAATGAGACCCTCTTCTTCAGAACTCCAGGGTAGCTCTCCATCTCCAGCTGGTATTCGTGCTGTTCTGCAAAAGGCTCCGCTTTACAATCCTCCGAGGATTGCTCACCTGACACCGAGACCGCTGGCAAAAACCGAGACTTAGATGCTTCATCACCATTATGGTCTCCCCTGATTTGAGAGTCGGACGGACCATTTCTGTCCGACTTCCCAGTTCCGGTGACGTTGATGGTAAATGTCTCGGTAATAAGTCCATGGTCGGTGGCAGCCTCCACGCGGTACTCGCCGCTGTCTGGTGATTCGGCATACTTTATCCGCAGCATCCCCACAAGCATGTCATCAGCCATCAGACTCTCACTTACTAACATTCGCTCCTGGTCATGATGGTGTATGATCTGGGAGCCTTTGTACCAGGTTAGCCGACCAGCGTACATACCTAGAGAGCCAGAGCCAAGGGAATTGATACAGAAGAAGTAAGTATTTGTCAGCTCATACGAGTAAGATTGCGGAGTGAGTCAAACATATGCATGAAACACAAAACAGGATCTTGCTATATGCCCCATCTGATAAAACTAGCATCCAGAATGTTGAAACGAACAGAGATTATCGTTATACATCTAGCTCATGTAACAAATGAGGAACTATAGTTTTTTTTAGGGAAGGTGATGAACATTAAAAAACTGTAGTTAGAAAAACACTAGAAAAGAACCGTCTTAGAAAAGAAGAAAAAACACAGAAAGCAAACAACTGAAATCAAATATGACGTACCACATGCAAACGAAACTTTTAATTGGCGAAAAGGAAAACAAATCATACGAGGAACAAAACGACATAAAATTTTGTGATCCATAACAAGCAGACCTAACCAATAGGGAACATAATATTATTCGTAATAAATAAACAAGAACACAGATCTACATCGGACCAATTTTAAATCACAAAACAGAACTGATAATATAAACGAAACACGAATGAAGTAAATGGAAGAAAAAAAACACCAATGATAATTCATGCACGATCGTGTTATTACTCCAACCTCGTAATCTACACTTTAGAATGATGTCATCTCCTTCATTCACGCAGATCACTTTGGAGGGGACCATCTCAAAAAATGGTGCACATTTCACTTGTTCCTTCTTCGAGAGCGGTTCATCAGACTTAGGAGAAGAATCGTCCACTTCCTTTCCGCATTGCGCCGATTTCTTCTTTGATTTTCTTTGTTTCTTTCCCTCCCCCGAGGAATCAGGATCTGTCTTTGTTCGACCGTCTTTAATTTTCTTCACTTTTACTTCAGTTTTCATTTCTATTACTTCTTTTCTCGACTTTCGAACTTTCTCTTTCCTTCCTTGTTCCTTAGATTTGCTCCGATCCTTTTCATCACTCTTCGCAGGTGTGCTCTTTGTCAACTGAACAGTATCTTCCTCTGCCTCCTCCTCCTCCTCTTCAGTTCTCACTTCTGACTCAGATGCTGACTCTGACTCACTTTCAGTTTCGCTCTCAGATTCTGATTCACTTTCCAATTTGCTCTTCAATCCAGTTCGGGATTCGTTTAGCCCCAAGTCTTCCTTAATTTTCACATCTCCCTTCTTGTCCTTGCCAACAATTCCCTCATCATTCCCGACTGACTCTGGTTGTTCTTTTTTCTTCGATCTCTTTACTATCCTCTCACCATCCTTTAATATTTTGCTTTGTACTTCAACATCAATCTTTACTTTTGATTTCGTCATTTCAGCATCTATGGACTGCTCGTCCGCAGCCTCGTCATCAATGGTGACAGCAACAGAGGCTGTGACGATACCGCCAGGATTGGCTGCCTGGGCTGTGTAATCACCACTGTCCTGACCTGTGACGTTTCTCACCTCCAACTGACTAATCTGATCAATGGCATCCCATGATATGTCCACTCTACCATCGTACATCTTAGGCCGGAGCTTCTCTTCGTCCTTAAACCACGTAACCTTTGGTGCAGGATGACCTATGTTTAAACAAATAATACAAAAAGTGTATTTATTTACTAACCACTCACACACACACACACACACACCCGTAGTCAACCATCTCATATGACGGAAAAATGGCAATAAAAGGAATTTTTCCTGTTGTTTACACACCTGTAGCTTTACAAGACAATTTGATATCCTCTCCCTGGACAAGGCTCTGAGGTTCTGGCATGATCTCAAATTTGGGGGCTGGCTTTCTGTTAATACTCATCTCATCACTTGGTCGTGTCTCAGCTAGGGCTACTTTACGTGGCTGCTTCTCTCTCACTCTGACCTCTGCCTCGTGTATGATGGATTCGCGCTTTGTTGCCATGGAGACCGCCTCCTCTTCAGCTTCCATTATGTCTGCTAGCATTTCATCACTAGCCAGCTGATAGAAGAGTTCCGGCTCACAGACATTTACCGTAACCATGGCACTGACCCTGCCGCCTTCATTGGATGCTTTCAGCATGTATTCTCCAACGTCCTCTTCGGTCGAGTTCAGAATCTCTACTATGTCCAGATCCTCGTCATTCAAATGATAGATCCGCAGCCTTGAATTTCCAGGAGTAGGCACAAGCTCTACATCATCTTTGTACCAAGTTACCTGTGGCTCAGGGTCTCCTGAATGTTAAAAATTACTTTATTACTTTACATAATAATAATAATAATAATAATGAGATTGTATATTTAATTAAGTGCCATTACTAGCAGGACCCACTCAAAGGTAAATATGTACAGTGATATGCTACAAATTTATGCTGATTGATGTTTTACGGCCACTTTTGTCCACACGGTAGGCTAAATGAGCTGAGCAACCTCCAAAGGTAATGAGACGACGTCAAAGACGAAACAACCTTCAGATATGCCCACGCCTAGATTCGAACATGGGAGGTAGTGATCTGTGGTCCAACACGCTACTGTTAGACCACAGAGGCACCCTGATCTGCTACAAAAGGAGTATGTAAAATCTTCAACAATAAATTTATTTACTTGGTGCAAACAAGCTTCAAAATGGCCTAATGACAAATAAAACAAATGAATAGAACTATGTATATGCTACATTGAACCCAACTCTAGAACCAGAACTAGAAAAAATCATGATTATATCGAATATATCAGATTTATTTTATTAAATCTGATTTTATTAATTAAATTTTTTTTCAACATTCTCAACAATCATAAGAAATAATATGTAATTCTGAAAATAAATAAATATGTGGAATATCATAATACGCAGAATAGGCTGAACATTTCATTCTTAGCCTTTATAAAGAATTAAAGCAAAGCTGTTATTAACAAATTTAAACTTTATTTAAAAATACAGACAGTTACATCAACTGGCAGTAGCAAAGTGAGTAATCAGGTAAGTATAAATTTAAGATAATCTGAACAAATCGAAAATGTTGATTAAATCGATGATTTAATCAATTTAATTAAATCAACGCCAACCCTATCTAGAACCCAGTCCACTTTACTGACTTCAAGGCGTTAGAGAAATAAACAGAATTGCGTGCACAAGGATCAGACTTGATTTCCACATTTTGAGAATAGAAACCGGCCACTGGGCAAGAATCCCTAGAGATCTCAGATTGTGTCAGTGCAAGGAGGGCATTTAAATGGAGGACCTTGTGTTGCTTAGGTGCCTCCTATCCAATCATCTCAGGATAAACATTGATCAGTACACTGACATCAGTACCCTCTTCAAGCAAACAGATTATGAAACTACATCGACCCTGTGTAGCAAAACATTAATCTGAACTAAAGATATTTAAATGATACAAAATAGTGCATTGACATGTAAAGATAAAAAAATTATTTGGACATTTAAATGGTTTATATATATATATATATATATATATATATATATATGTGTGTGTGTGTGTGTATGCATGTGTGTGTGTGTGTGTGTGTGTGTGTGTGTGTGTGTGTGTGTGTGCGTGTGCGTGCGTGTGAATGAACCTTTTCATGTACATTTCTCACCCCATACAATGTCAATAAAAGTACTACTACTATTGGTTGATAGACTGTTTTTAAGGCACCTACTATATTTCCTTAATTTCAAACATTCTTCCTATGTTATATATGGAAATTTATTCACTATTAATGTGAATTTTGTTTTCACTGCAAAATACATTCAAATCATTCATGATGATGACGATTGATGTTTTACGGCCACTTTTGTGAAAAATATTTGCAAACAATTCCACGCATACACCAATGTAAAGCCAGTTCAACCAGCAATTAGCATAGCCGCTACAAAATCCATATTGAGAGTGGCAAAGTGGCATTTATATATCATATTTTGAAGCTAGATTTCAAGAGAAAGAAAGATTAGTTTCAGTTTGTTCGAGGCTACCCTTTGTTTGTCCTATTTTGAAGCTAAAGTCCGACATAAAGAAATATAAGTTTTACTTTACTTCTACTTAGCCATCAGATTAAATTAACTCAAAATATGTTTTTCCCATCAAAATATGGTAGCATGGGCTTTATTAATATGTATTCCAAACAACAGGAAATTTGGCAAAAACAAATTAAAAAAATGTCATCAAAATCCAGTTCAGGCTTTTCTTTCAGGCGTCCGTCCGTCAAGCAAACTGAGTGCATTCTAATGCGTGTACGGAATGGCTTAAATTAATATGGCATTCATCCATTCTGATCAATGATAAACTACTATCAAAGTGTAGTTTTAACCACCCATTGGTTAAAAGGTCTGTTCAGTAATACACATAATGATAGCTTGATGTGCTGGGTTGTGATGGATGATGCACATAGAAAGATGAAGAGATTCCACATGGCACCGGCCTTTCTTAATATTCCCTACTGAATATTCATGAGTACACCCAGATCAAGGCTGAGCCCCCCCACTGTCGGGTATGATCACAGTTTGCGCGAAGTATCAACATGGCGGAATCATATACCAGTAGAGTGGCATACGGTGATTGTGATTTGTTTATAGTTTCAGAATTTAGAAATTGTTTTTGCATAATTTATTCAAAATTAAATCCGCCAGCGAATCAATTACGTCATTTGGAATTCGGGCACAGTTGACACACAATTCGTGGATTTTCGGTGAACGATCGGCGGTATACAGAACAACATGACACCCAAGTCACATCGTGACTCTAAGGCAAGCGAATCTTCGTGTTTCCAAACGACAAACAGTAATGGCTGACAGCATGTGGAATCTATCCTCTGTTCAACAACTCAAAGATGAGAGCAAGATGCTGGGTAAGGATCAAACAATGTCATCAAACCATAAATGTCTAAGATATTGGAGGTAATGTTAAAATGGTTCAGAACAGACAAAAATAAACATACTCATCCTTAGGGATAGGCTCGTTCTACATATCCAAGTGATATATATAATAACAACAAGCTTTATAAGACCAATACAATAAACAATAACTATAAACTATACTACTAACCTGTCACTTTATATTTCAGTCTAATGGCATCGCCCTCTGGAATGATGAGGGACTCGGGTGACATCAGTATCTGTGGAGGACCGAGTCTCATTATTCTAGCGCGGCGTAGCTCCAGAGCTGACTTGGTGTCCTTTCGGCTGCTAACTTTCTTTGCCTTTGGCGTCTTTGCCGGCTTCCTTATTGAATCCTTCTGCCTCATATTTTGTGTCACGGTTGTAGATTCTGTGGTTTCTGTAGTCTCTGTCCTCTCCCTAGATTCGGTAAACACATCGCCATTCTTGGCCTGGAGTTTGATCTCCTCTTTCGTCTGCTCCGACGTAAAGGTAGAATGTTCACCAGACTGATCCGGTTTAGAAGACTTGGACTTGCGCCTAACCTTGATATTATCTTCCGGATCGTGTTTGCTCTGTTTTTCTTTGCACTTCTTCTTCTTCTTCGATCCATCCTCGTCGCTTAATGGCTCGCCAGCATCAGCAACTTTGTGGTCTTCAGAAGTACCTGCCACATCCAAATCTTTTACCCTTCTGTCATTCAATCCCTGCTTCTCCAACTTTTCTAAATCATCATTATCATCAGTCGGTGAACTAACAGTAGCTTCATTTGGTCTTCCATCCTCCTGGTTCCTGCCAGTACTCGTCCTGGATACCACAGACTCTGTTGTTATTACTTTCTTGGTGACCTTCTTGGTGACCTTAACAGATGACTCATCCGATGCAGCCGATGTGGCAGAGGAAGACGTTGATGATGACTCATTCTCCGAGGTCTCCTCCGACACCGATTCACTCTCCTCAGTTTCAGATTCGTATTCGCTGCTAGACTGTTCTGTGGCTCTTCGGTGGGCCTTTGTCTTCTCTACCATTGTTCCCTTCTGGTCGACGACCATACAGACATCCTCAACAGCATCCTTCTTAATCTTGGTCAGGGTTTCTTCAGTTGGCTTCGTCATAGCTTTCGGCCGATCCTTCTTCGATTTCATCATGGCCATCATTGGCGCCATGCCTTTTCGTGATACGCTCGCTTCACCTATCTCTTCCTCGGTCACTAGACCTACTGCTTCAATATCAATCTCGCCAAACTGGACATCGTGATCACTGACCGCCTTAAGCTCCGGTCTGTCCAATCCGTCCATCTGTGCATTTTCAGCCTTTCTCGATTTATCATGAAGAGATCTAGTGTCTTTGTCAACACCTCTTCGTGCAGCAACAGACTTTGTCTCCTGTGAAACCTTTCTTTTGGTGACAGTTTCAGCTTTTGGTGCTGAATTTGGATGTACTTCGGCATCTTCATATTTATCAGCCTCCATTCCATCAACAGTTATGGTGCATTTGCCAGACACGAGGCCGTAGTCATTGAACGCATCAAAGCTGTATTCACCAGCATCTGAGTCAGTAGCATTGTGTATCTCAAGCACATGAAGGTCTTCTTTTTCATCATAATAACAACGACCTCTTTTCTTTAACTTGGTTGGAGACAGAAAGGTGCCATCTTTCTCCCATGTAATGCCACCTGATGTCACACCTGTAAAATAATTCTTGAATTATTATAAGCTTATGTGCTGTTTTTGTCTCAGTCTATATATTTTAATATGCATGCATGTGAATCTAACCATATCTTTATGGAGGTAGGTTCTGTGTGCTTGTGTTTTGTGTGTGTGTGTGTATCTCTGTGTGTGTGCACGCGTGTGCGTCCGTGTGAATGCATGCATGTGCTCACAGCAATCTTAACCCTCTGTTCGCATATTTGTACTCTCTCTTTTGTCACTGATGATAATAGCATAGGCAACAGAACTTAAATACAAAAACCCATCAAGTCATGCCCCAAAGTTCGAGAGACACATACCTATAAACAATTTACACATCTAGATAAAGCACTAATTACCTTTAGTTATCCATCATACAAACAAGCACATCCTTTCTACAGCTAGAGGAATGTACATGTAGCCTCTCTATACTGCCAGCCATCATCAAAACATAAATGGAAGCAGAGTTCAGCATAACACATGGCATACAATTATAGAGTAAGCAACTGTCAAAATGGTAACTCTGAAGGACATGGTTAGGTTGAGAGCGGAAGGGAGCCTTTCTTTTGGTGCCCAATAAGTCACAATGTCTATCTTTCTGCATATAGAGATATGTCTGTCTGTCTGTCTGTTTTTTAAATTATCTGCGTCTGCTGTCCTATCTGTCTACGTTTGCATGTCTACGTTGTCTGTCTATCAATTACTGTTCATTTCTATGTTTATGTACACCTGCATTCCTGCAAATTAACCAGTAATCGGACACAGTTTGCTTAATCTAATCGTATGATGCGTATGCTCGCAGCTAGATGCAACGAATACGAATAAATCATAACATAATTAGCTGGAAAATTAGTCCAACGTATGAGCAACTAAACTAGGTGGCCATATACTTCGCAGGCAATTAACAACATTTACATACAGTAATGAGCAAACATATGATCATCCTGGAAATGGAAAGACGAATCAGAACGTTCAGCATTAGTACTGGTGTCATCATGAACATGTATGAGGAAAAAACAACAAAAAAGAAAAAAACTTGTGTTAAAACAATCATAATATATGCATACACATAATAATTATAGCAATGGTCAATGTAGCTGCCACCTGAAACAGACTAATTACATTATATTAATACAATCATTCATTAGCTTGTAACAAACATGCACACAGCTGTATTGACATGATGAAATGTTATTCACTGTGATAACCATTTATCATGATTAAGCCAAGATGCTAATATGGACCTGAAAATAAAGGACAGGAAGCTCTTTAGCAGCTGGAAGTGTTCATCCGCGTGTTGCTTGTATCCAGGCAAATGTGATACAGCAAAAACAAGTGATGCATGGTCGCATAACAGATGTTAGATCCCAGCAGGGTGTGTAGACATGGTTGTCATGGCTACATCAACATAACAACATGAACACTGTACATATTCTGGCTTAAAGACATGATGCTCATGCACTAACATGCACACAGTACCACTCTCATCATCTGCACTTGGATACCTTTGATACGACAAACTAGTTTGATAGTATCGCCAATAGACACAGTTGTTGTCAACGGAGCGACTTCTATCGCGGGTCCCAGAAGTTTCCGTTTTGAAACAAATTCTTCTTCGTCTAACTTAAGCTCCTGCATCCGCATCTGCTCTACACCTGACCAAATTACTGCTCTTGAGATTGGTTCATTAATTTGTTCCTCTTCTGCGGCACACTGATGGATAACTGCACTTAGCGAATCGGTGGAATTGATGTGAACATCTTCCATAGCAGTAGCTGCCATGGAAACAAACACATTACATTCAGCATTGCCCCTACAATTGATGGCCTGAACAGTGTATTCGCCAATGTCTTCCTGGGTAGCATTGCTGATTCGTAAAATGCAAAGATCACCAATTTTATCCAGGTTAATGTCGTTTTTCTTGCTGGATTTCAACTTTTTGCCATCTTTTAGCCACAAGACTTCTGTACCTGGCATTCCTGGTTATGGACATTAACAATATTGTGTCACTTGTACAGGCTAGATAGCTAACCAACTGTCATAGCGAAAGCATTTAATACGAAACTAAAAATGGGTTTAAAGCAGGGCTTTAAACGCTCTAAAAATGGTAGCAAAGTAAACATTTCAAGACTTTACTGAAAAGCAATAACAAATCTTTAACTGTTCATTTGCCAAAGCCATTACAGGGGTGAAGATGACTAGCATTTCATTACACACGTCAGAATACAACCACCCTACAATATATTCTCGTTACTGCACTAGACATGGATCTACCCTATCTATAATATATAACACTCAAGGTAAAAAAAACATGGAAAAGAAAAGGTTGGTAATCATTCATGAGTGTTCAAGAACAAACAGACAAAGTGCCATCTAAATAGCATTACGTGTAGGTTCTATACAAATCTGTATCTACCGGAGAGAGTATATATATATATGTGTATATCATTCTTTGAAATAAATAACATAAGGAATAACAAATCATATCGTAAAAAAAGAAAAAATCAAGTACAAATATAAAACTCATCAACAAGATCGTAACGAGAAACAAATCCTCAGATCCAATGCTATGTTACTGACCTGTGACCCGACATGTTAAACGGATCGTCTCTCCTTCGTTTACAGTGACCGGCTGCGGTTCTGCGGTGATGACAGGGGCACCGGAGGCCCGCGTCGCATCCAGCTGGTCCTCAGCTGGCTCCTGATAAACAAAAGAAAACGATATTAACGATAACGAAACATAAATGAGAAATTGCGTAACACCGAGCTGCACTTATCATTAGGCAAATGAGGCAATGGGCATTGGTTTACATAGTTTAACATCTAACGTTGATTTCTCAGAAAAACGATCATGGCATCTTGCACAGTACGAGATTGTGCAAAACGCATGCCAGATGCTGTAAGAGGTTTGACGGTTTTATTCCAGAATGAAACAGACATTGTACGCATTCGTAACACCATAACGCTGTTTATTCCAAGACTGGTGCCGATCATTCTATCGCATCGCACAGCTCAAACAAGAGTTTACCCCGGGCAGTTCACATGACATGAAAATTCTAGATCAAATATTGTTACTCGCTTTCTGTAATCGATCCCTTGTGTGGTGAATCACGCAATGGGGATGAGATGGAAGATACTGAAACAAGTGCCCTACTCACTTGCTTCACTCTCTCCGTTGGCTCCTTGGCTGGTATCTTCACGGCGTGGTCAAGCTCAGCCATGTCTTCACTGATGCCAATCTTGTTTTCCGCGTAAACCCGAAAGAAATACTGATGGCCTTCCTTAACTTTGGTCACAGTCAAACTTAAGGTTGTGCCATTTGTCTGTCCGACCTTCTTAAATTTATTTTTCTCGGCTTCTCTCATCACGATCAGATAAGACGTTATTTCCGTGTTGCCAGCATCGATCGGTGCATCCCAGCTCAGCGTCACTGAATTACTGTTTACTTCCTTAACAATTAGGTTCATGGGAGCCGATGGCACGGTCTGTGGTTTCTCAGCAGATGGCTGCTGATGCTTTTCAGGAGTGATTTCTTCTTCAGATGTCCGTTCGGATTTGGGGGCTGTCTGTGCCTCGGTTGTGATTTTGGCTTCTGGCTGAGGCTCAGCTTCTGTGACTTTGCCCTCCATGACCTCTACTTGCTCTTCTGCTATTTCCACTTCTTCGTCCTTCTGTGACAAAAGGGGATTAGTTATCCAGGTGTAGCACTCAGCTTTAGTAAACAAACATCTTGTTCAGCCCAGTGACTTGAAGAAACAACAACTAATTAATTAAATTGTAATAAACTAATTAACACACACACACATACACACACACACACATATATACACAAACACTGAAGCCGAGGTCAGCATCTGGGGTGTTGAAATGTTCTGAAGTACAGGATTCTTTTGAACCACAAGAAAATATTGCTAAATGTAAACTGTGATGTCAAATTTGTTATTTTGTGTATGTACCAACTCACCATTGAACCATGTGCAGGCATTGTTTACTGCGAGCTGTGGTGTCAAATGGTAACTGCTTCTCTGTGGGTGGAACATATTTGTCACATATGAAAAGCATATTAGCTGGGTCCCACAGGCTGATGAGTATCCCAGACACATGTATAAGTCTACGTATGTCTAGATATGCGGAGGTGTAGAATATTTTATATTCAGATTGAAGTATGTATAATTTTATTTTGTATAGATTTATGGAGGTATAGGTTTCAAAGGATTTTTAGATGTTGACGTTCTGAGCCAGGGCCACTATATATGTATCCTAAAACACACAAACACACACATGTATGCACATCTGCTTTTTCTATTGCTGCTTTCAACAAAAGTAATAGAAGTATACATACATTTTATTACATGTACTAATATATCTTTTATTTACTACCCAGGTAGACATCATGTTGTCCAAATTCAGTATGATTTATAAACATTATGAAAACCTGTGTATGTGCCATTATTGTATGTAACTTAATACTTGTATGCACACAAGTATGAATGCAACCATACCTTGATCACTTCTGATGTTATTTTTACTGCAGAATCTATCTCAGCAGCTGATTCGCTGATGCCAGCACTGTTCTCGGCATAAACCCTGATAAAGTATTCTTTGGCTGGCTCGATGTTAGAAGTAATGGAATATTTCAACGAACTGCCAGCTACTTTACCAACTTTCTTGAACTTCTTCTTTGTGGCTTCACGCATCACAATAATATAATGTTGTATGGCCGAGCCTCCATCATTGGGAGAGGGAGACCAGGTTACTGTTAAGTTATCATCACTGACTGACTCCACCATTAAGTCTACGGGTGCTGATGGCAGGGAAACGCTTTCTTCTGCGAGCAAAACGAGATACAAATAGTTTCAGAAAACAGATTCCTTGCCAATGGTACATGTATTACATTCATCAGTTATATGAAGTAGCTTTGTGTCATAAGACTACCACTATTTAATAAAGTATATCGCCATGATTTGTTTTTGTACAAGTTAACTATCCACAGGCTTGTAAATACTATTTACACTTCAAAGTCAAATGAACTAATAATAATAATAATAATGTATATTTAATAAAGCGCCCTTACTAGCAGGAGCCATTCAAAGGCACTGTACAAATAATATGTAATATAATAATACCCCAAATAATATGTCTGTAAAAACCCTGTAATGATTTAAAAGATAATAATTATTTATCTGTGAAAGCGACCTTAAATAGGTGTGTTTTTAGAATAGATATAAAATTTTTAAGAGACGACGCATTTCTAATATTTGCCGGCAACCTATTCCACAAAGTGGAGGCTGCAACACTAAACGCACAATCACCATATGACTTGAGCCAAAACACTGGCACCTGCAATAGTATCGGACTAGATGACCTGAGTTTTCGGGATGACTTTTTAATGGACACCAGTTCACACAGGTATTCTGGCGCCATATCATTAATAGATTTATAAGTTATTAATAAAATCTTGAAATGGATACACTGTCTAACATGTAGCCAATGTAGTTTTTGAAGAATTGGGGTGATATGATCATATTTTCTAGTATTTGTTACAATGCGAGCTGCACTATTCTGAATTCGCTGATGGCGATTAATGTTATAATGATATTCTGACTATCATGTTGTTAAATGCTTGGTGTCATGCACTGAACTTTCTCTGGACAAATTTCAGAAGCCATGGGGTTGGCGCTAATCTTTTCAAGCTTCATTTGTTACACTTGTCATATATAACTAGTCCATGCAGTATTTAGTTTAATCATGAGTATTGAGAGTGACTAGTTTTCTTCAATGTGCAAGTATCGGAAAGTTAATGTAAATAATTTTCTTTGAGTATTCTTTGAGTACAACATTTAGAAAAGTAGTACGCTAAAATCATTTCACTTCGGATGGCAGAGAAATATATAACAGATATAACTTTATTGGTTTATATATTATAAATAGCTAGTAATCAATAAACATAATTAAGCATTGTATACAGGGTAGCTAGTTATAACATTATCCACTTTTCTATTATTTTGAAAACCCAGATTTACCTCATTGATTGAGACACATACATCGGAAATTGACCCGAAAACTACATAGATATATAATAAACTGAAAGAAAAATTCATATTAATTTGGTACTATATCCTAAAGAAAAAGGTTATTTATAAACACAAACCTCTCGTTTTTACTTCATCGTGTTTTTCTTCCTTTGGTTCCACTTTCTTCGTTTCCTTCTCTTTTGTTTCTGCTTTTTTCTTTTTTTCTTCTTTGGGCTCCACTGGTTTTGACTCCTCCTCCTCCTCGGGTTCTCTTTTCTTCGATTTTTCCACTTTTGGTTCTGCCTTCTTTGACTCTTCCTGCTTGGGTTCTTTCACTTCTTCTTTCGCCTTTTCTTTCTTTGGTTCTTCTTCTTTTGCCTTCTTCTGTTTAGATTCTTTCTGTTCAGTTTTCTTTTCTTCACTTTCAAGAGACTTCTCCCTCTTGGTCTCTTCTTTCGTTGGCTCTTTGACTTTTTTCTGTTCTTTTGCTGTAAAGCCCAACAATAACATTCATCACTTTCTTTTAAAAATTTCCTTTGCAAATCATCGGCCCATTTAGCCTACCAAGTGCACAAATGTAGCTATAAAACATAAAATCATCATCATCATCATCATCATCATCATCTTGTAAATCACAAGTTAGGGTGTGAACTACACAGCTGGAAAGTAAATGTAATTAGGAAACCAAAACAATCAGAGAAGTTTAGATATTAGTGATTCAAGTTAGAAAGTTTACAAATATTTGTTACTTAACCAAAAACCCAACATTTAGGCATCAAATTATCCCATCCGACAACTCCGAACTTTAACATGTCTTAATAGAATAATCCCTACAGATCAAAAGTGAGGCAGCATGATGAACTAAATATGTCTTAATAGAATAACCCTACAGATATATGTTATAAGTAAAGGAGTTCAGCTCGGCGTGGCAAGTCCGAATGATTGTGTGATTGTTTTGAGCAATTTCTGAGTGAGAGCCGGAATGAATCATCAACCGTGGGAAAATAAAAATCAACTCATTGCAGAAAATATGTGCTTCCTAACCAATTTTGGCCACTGTTAGGATCAGCCTTAAAGGATCAATACTGTCCAAATACAACAATGTCACTGTTACATCACGCTCCTTAAGAGAAACGTTTATTGATTATAACCAGTCTGGAGTAAAACAAGCTATGGTGAATTAAAAGAAGATGCCATTGATACGCTCACAGCTCCAATTTCTAGAGTTTTTCTGATAGGTATTAAGATATCTATTATTAATAATTATGATGCTGGACTTGCAATTAATACAGTGGAACATTCAGAGCAAACTAAACATTGCATCACGCTAGTCAATTCCAACCAGTGTACGTAATCGACTGTAAATAAAGTGAAATGTTTTTTAGGTATAGCTCATATTCACGCAGACGCCACTGCAATTATAATTAGTTCAAATAGGTCATACATGGAAAATATAATGATATCAAGTATTTATCCACAAATTGTAATCAAGATTGTAATTACATAGTTTTCTAATAAAATCACCCTGACAACTCAGTACAATGGACTGGCCTATCAGTACACATAGACAAGTGTTCTGTTGCTGTACTGTACAACCCTGTCAAACCTAAGCAAGATTAATTAATGAGAAGTCAGGTATAGTAGTATAAGAACCAAAACTGCATTAATTATGTTGTATCGAGACAAACAGGCAACTTAGAGACTCAAATTGAAATAATATTAAGTGTTTAGGTTAGGTGTTGCTGTTATAAGTTTCTCCTCTGTCATCATCTCATTTAATATTTACCAATAACATTATCAGTTGGGGGGGGGGGGGAGACAGAAGGAATACAACCTTTTCCAACTATACAAAAAACAATAAAAAGGAATATGAAGCCTGCACTGAGAAACCCCTTACTTTGTTAGTATTGGCAAGAAAATGGCATTTGCAAGCCTCTACCATGATATCGCATAGAAATGTGAGTGAATATATTCTTTCAACACCCAAAACAAACCTGTTTGTACTAGTATGGGTTCTGTGAGTTCAGCCCCATCAACACTCAAACCAGCTTCATTCTTGGCTTTTACTCTAAACTCATATTTCTCTCCCGCTTCTAGTTTTTTCACAGTGTATGTCGTCTTTTTGGCATCCACTTTGCCCACGGGCACAAAATCCACCTCTCCCGATGCCTTCATCTCAACGATGTAGCTGCCAATTGGGTTAGTTTTGTTTTTTTCTGGAGCAGCCCACGTTAGGGTGACATGATCTTTGTTAGCCTCACTCACTGCAAGGTTCGAGGGACAGTTTGGTGGCACTGCAATAAGGAAATATTGAAGGACGGAGTTAATTGGGAAGTTATTTTTAAGGGATTATTCACTTCAGGTAACCAGTTTAAACAAACATCAGTTCTGACGCAATTATAAAAACTGACAACACAGAATGGGATCATTGAAGAGCAGATTAGCGAACATGCTATGTTGTAAAATGAACAAAGGCCAAATTTGGCTAATTAACTAGTTTATGTAATATCATGGTTCCCACAGCCAAGGAAATATTTCCAGGACTTTTCCATGACAAAATTACTATTTTCCAGGACAAGGTAAACAAGATTTAAAGGTAATAAATCAAGATATGTGTGAAAAAGCATATATTTAATCAATGTATGATCGTTTATTGACATTTTTATGGTACAGTCTCTTTCTCATCTTTTCTAGCTTTCTGATCCAACCACTTTTATTTACATTTTAACTACTGGCACCCTTTTTCTTCCAGGTCATTTCCTGGACATTTCCGAATTTTGTTAAATTCCAGGACATGGAAAATGAATTTGTTATTTTCCAGGTTTTCCAGGATGCATGGGAACCCTGAATACCCATCATAATCTATACTATGTTCATATACAAAAGGATCAATGCATTAGGTTGCAATCAGGAGTAAGCATAAAAGACATATATCATAATGTTCCATAATATTTTAACTCAAAACAGAGTCACTTTCTGTCATTTTATTAGTCCACTTGAAGAACTCAAGCAGAATTTTCATAAAGGCTATATTTCAGAATTACATCACCATATTCAATTTCTGCCGCAGCAACATCCAAATTAATTTTACCAAATGCTCAGATTATTTTTCCAAATATTGGTGATAGCTTACTAAATATTCATCTAAACTAAATTCTGTTATTAATCTACGAAAATTATAAGTGTTTCCTGATCAATATACATAAGGGACTATTTAGATTTTCCAATAGGTATGACCCATGACTTGGTGGGTCCCAGAAAATACACTCTTGATATCATAATGTTCCATAATATTTTAACTCAAAACAGAGTCACTTTCTGTCATTTTATTAGTCCACTTGAAGAACTCAAGCAGAATTTTCATAAAGGCTATATTTCAGAATTACATCACCATATTCAATTTCTGCCGCAGCAACATCCAAATTAATTTGACCAAATACTCAGATTATTTTTCCAAACACTAGACATTCACATATGTAATAACATAAAGGGGTAACACGATATGTTCTGGTACATTAATCATGTACTCACACTTAGCATCAAGAAAAAAGTCAAAACTTAATTCCTCAAATATATTATATGCGGATCAAATATATTACATGTACAAGATCATCTAAATATTTCTCAATACGCACCTAGTCTGGCCTCAACCTTTACTGCTTTGTCCAGCTTACAGGCATCACTAGTTCCAGCAATATTTTCTGCTTTCACCCTAAAGGTGTACTTTGAGCCTTCTTTTAGATCAAGGGCTGTATAACTCAGCGTATCTGCGGAAACCTTTCCAATAGTCTGTATTCAAAAAGAAGGGTATGAACCATACTCATAAATGGGGCTTTTAATCGACGAGGCAACACATGTCAGGTGACACTCAATGCATAACTAATGAAATGGGCAGTTTATTGACTACCTCTTAATAAATTAATTATTAATAAATTGGTTACCTTGTATTTGGTCTCTTTAGCAGAACGCATCTCTATGACATAGTTGATGAGAGGTGAGCCACCATCCTTTTCCGGTGGCTGCCAGCAGATAGCAACAGAACTAGCATCTGTGTTCACCACCTCTAGATTCTTAGGTTCCTTGGGTACATCTACAGAGCAAACAAAAAAGACTTTTCAAGTGCTCATCTTGTGGTTTTAATCACACAGTTTTAACAAACTTCAAATCACGACCACGCTAATTATTAAGAAAAAATATACTTTGTAGCAATATTTGTTTTATGTGACACAATTTTTTATCAATACTTGTCATGTGACTGCTTTAAACCAAATGGAGCTAGTCATAATAAACTCTAATTAAAAGCACAAATAATTTACCATCATAAAGGAAAAACTGTTGCTGGGCATAAGGGAAAATTAAAAATATTTAATTTAATTGTTTGATTAACAATACCCAATAATTATCCAAGGTAATAAATATAAATACGTGTGAAAAGGCATATCAAATTTATTCAATGTATGATCGATTATTGACATTTTTATGATACAGCCTCCTACTGGCCCCTTCTAGCTGTCTGATCCACTTACTTTATTTAAATCTTAACTAATGTGGGATATCAATACCATGTACTGGTAATCTTTTTCTTCTATAATAGAAGTTTTCTTCTACAGGTATAATATTTATTCACAGGATTTTTTGTGCTAAGTGGATTTCTTCCAGGCATTATTTTTTTCCAGGACATTTCCCGGTTTTGTAAAATTCAAGGATATTTCCAGGACCTGGAAAATTAATTTGTTATTTTCCAGGATTTCCCAGGACATGTGGGAACCCTGTTATCTTCATGAAGGAATATTGTTAAAATTGGGTACATAAAATGATTTTTAAAACAAACATTTAGCTACAATACCATCATTACAAATGTGCCAGTTAAATTCAGCAACAGCTAATCTGGGGATGAAAACTTGCAAAATTATAAAGTAAAGATAAATAGGTCATAGTGATGAGCAGCTAACAGTCTAGAAAATGGGGTATACACCAAGTCCTCTTTCTTTCAGAAGGGTCACATTGGGGCAGAAGGATTTCAGTTCAAGTCTCCAACAAGATTATTCAGTTGTTATGGCTATTATAAATGGTAATCTCATTGAGGAGTTAATGGTTAATGGTCTGCTTATTTGTATATTTTCAATCAGAGGGAAATCAGAAATGAAAGATTTAAGATCTTAATTTTTAGCCTTGAAACTTAAGTTGTTATGTGCCTTTCAGCAAACTTCCAACTTGAAAATTTTATCTATATCTATCAATGTGGTGTTTATATATATATATATATATATATATATAATGGGCTCAATTCAAATAAACATTAAAGTAGATGATGAACAAGATATTACTCTGTTTCATATGCCAACCCAATATAACTGTTAGAAATAGTAAGCTTAAGCTACCATTCCAGACTTTTGATAAAGTAAACAATATCCTAGAACAAATGCACCAACAAAGATCATAACACTTACTGCACAGCATCATCTTATAAATTAGTAATTGAATTTAAGCTTTATACATGCCACAAGTAACACCAGTATGACATATCCAGCTGAATATCTACTTCTATATAGACTATTCAAATGGTAAAAGCCAATCTAAAGAGGGAAGATTATATCTTTATTTTAAGTCGCCAAATACAACTAACCACACGGTACTCTCGCTTTTACAGGTTCCTTCAGTTCCACTGGTTCACCAACACCTGCATCATTCTTGGCCCTGATCCTGAAGTAATATTCCTTGCCTTCTGTTAGACCCACAGCTGTATACGAGGTGGCTGTTGCATCCAGTGTTCTTAGGCACCTGTATTTCTTGTCCAATGCTGCTCTCATCTCCACAGTATAACCAGTCAGTTTTGAACCGCCATCAAATTCTGGAACCTCCCAGGCCAGTGAGATCTCATATTTGTTGACACTAGTCACCTGCAGATTCCTTGGTGCAGCTGGTGGATCTGTGAGAACAAATAATGGAAAAACTTACAGCATGCCATAAAGATTTTGGTAATACCTCTATTTCACTAAGAAAAATCTATGCCGTCATGTCATGCTATTTCCAGAACATATTAGAAATTTAACATTTGATTAAAATATGTGAGAAGCACTTAAAAAAATTCAAATAATTCTCGGATCCAAATGCGCATGCATAGCGCGGGATCAGGCTATTGGAAATGATTCTGTCAAAGTTTTATAATTTTGCTACAAATCTGTGTAGTTAAATAGTTCATATTATGATTGTATTAAAATTTGTATTATTATTATTATTATTATTATTATTATTTACACTACTATTATCAACATCATCATCTTCTTCTTCATAATAATAAACAGCATCATCTTCATCATCATTAATACATGTACCTACCATAATCTGTTATTGGAAAATAAACTTCATATTGTGATTTTAATAAACATACCTCTTAATTTATTATTATTATTATTTATACTATTATTATCAACATCGTCACCATCAGCTTCATAAAATTCAACAACATCATCTTTATTATAACTAATACATGTACGAAAACCTGTTATCGGACGATGAGCCTGAATAACCAGGCAGAACGTAAAAACGTCATCAGCTCACTCACCAAATGGTAGTTTGGCTGTAACAGGCTTCGACAATTCAACGCCTTCCTCGCTAACACCGGCAGCATTCCTCGCCTTCACCCTGAAGTTATAATCACTGCCGTCAAGCAAACCTCGGGCAGTATAATTGGTGATGGCACTATCAACCTTTGCTATAGGTACGTAGCCTAGATCCAGATCGCTGCGACTTTCAATCAGGTAGTTGGTAATGTCTGACCCTCCATCGCTCTCCGGAGCATCCCAGGCAATTGAGATGTGATCCTTGTTTGTGTCGGTGACACGAAGGTTAGCTGGTGTACCAGGTTTATCTAAAAGAGTTCATAATAGGTAATAAATTGTAATGTATCACAATAACTAAATGATAATTGTTTGAGATAAATAAATATCTTATTTCAATGTATAACTGTATCTGTAAAACATGTAAACTCATTTCTGAAAAGCATACATAACCTATATTTTTTATCCAGAATAAGCAAGCCAGTGAAGCATGAACAATGTGCAGGCAGAGGTCTGCACATCATTTAAGCCGAAGATGTTGTGTCATGTTATTGTCTGAACATATTATAAATTTAACATTTGCTTAAAATAAGCAAGAAGCACTTTTTTAAAACTAATAAATGCTTTAGCGAGCAATGCCATAAAATGAGTAATTAACAAATTAATTACATAAACTAATCAATAACAAATAGCATTAATATTTAAGATTATGTAGCAGGTTGTACAACATATAATCCAGTGAAGCATGGTTGCTCCAACAGGAAAACATCTGACTGTTTTCAAATAATAAGGTTACTTAAGTAGCATAAGCTTAAGACATATGATTGAAATCAACAGATATCAAATGTTACTTCATCCATCCATTCATCTAAACAACTATTATACTTTCCATCCATTCATTCATCCATTCACACATTCAGTCACTTCTCCATCCATTCATTTAGCCATTCAATCACTAGATCAACCACTCTATCATATAATATATTTACAACATCAAATCAATGTTAATAACAAAGTGTAAAAAATGGATTAATTGGACATCCACTGGGTAACAAGATAAACAAAACAAGAGAACAAAGGTTTTCTCAGGCAGCTCAAACTTCGTTAGGTGAGAACCCGACAGGGAAACTCAAGACATAATAAAACATGTCTGAAACGTCAGTTGTGAAACGGCTGGCTGCGTCGGGCAACATTTCGGCACTGGACACCCCGAATGTTATGCAGCGAATGCGCGGTCATGCCAAGCTGCAAGTGCTCCGAACTGATCCAGCTTACCAAAGGGCAGCTTAGCCCTAACTGTAGTATCCAGAATGGCCTTCTCGGTGCTAGTACCGAAGACGCTTTGTGATGAAACCCTGAAATAGTATTCCTCTCCTTCTATGAGCCCCATAACATCGCAGACAGTGTTCGATCCATCTACTATTGCAGCCAGAGAGAAATCTTGATCTCCCACCTTCTTCATCTCCACAATATAGGATATAATAGCTGGCTCATCTTCAAGGGGAGGCTGTTCCCAAACCAGCTGTATGATGTAGGGACTGGTGGAGACCACACGGAGTGAATGTGGAGCAGGGGGTGGGGCTATTATGAACACAAACATTAGAATAAATGAAGACACACACACACATACTGGGATTATTTATGGGACAATACAATACAAAACATTAAGAAACAATTTTTTTTTTAAAAAGCTAAATAAATTACTCTAAAGTGTACAGTACTGCTTCATGTTAGATTATATTGTACTTGTATTGTATTGTATTATTGTAGCAAATTAATGACAGAAAGGCATATTTACTAGTAGTTGTCCCTGGGCTCCCTTTCTCTAATGCACACACACACACACATATATATATATATATATATATATATATAAACACACAAACATAGCATATCACATCACATCACATCAGATCACATAAAGAGAGCAACCCCCCCCCATCCCAGATAACTTACAGATGGGTTTCATTGCCTTAACAGGTTCCTCCAGCTCACAAAATCTTTTGCTCTCTCCGGCTTTGTTTTCGGCATAGATCCTCACATAGTAGTCAGCGCCATCTACCAGCCCGGTGATGTCGAAGGCGGTGGTCGTGCCCTCTACTGTAGCCACGCGGCTGTAGTTAAGGAGTGTGGTTCGGCACGTCTCTATATGATACTGAGTGATAGGGGTACCGCCGTCACTCTCCGGAGCATCCCACTCTATCGAGATGGTACCAGGACCAGTTCCTGTACATCTCACACTTCGTGGACATGGCGGCTTGTCTGTGAAAAAGAAATCACCACAGTCAGCTTCCTAGTAATATAACTTCCAGAAAATAAATATCACCAAAATAGCGAATGCCTAGAATAGGCATTCTGATACTTTAAATATGCTATTCAAAATTGTATTTAACTCATGCACATATAATCTATTTAGATATAATACAAAGCCTGTGTTCAGAAAAATCTCCATCTGTTAACTGTAAATGCAGTTCAATGGTAAGAATTGCCATATCCAAGATCCTGTACATGTGTGTATGTTTCAGTGTGTGTTTCAGTTTGTGTTAATTTAACACACATATCTACTTGTTGTACATAAAGGTGATCAATCATCTCCGAGATTGTTGCACACCTATGTGTTCTATCACCTCTGTAATACGAAGGTGCTTGTATGGTTGCATTTCACTGTCAACAAACAACGAAGTGCTTATACCGATGTCTATATAAGTGCACAACATCACAAACTTTGACACCTTTCAAGGTCACGCCTATCGTTACTTACCAAAAGGAAGTTTAGCTTTGACGGGAGGCTTGATCTCAGCTGGTCTCTCACTGAGGCCTGCTGCATTCTGGGAGTAAACTCTAAAGTAATAATCGTGTCCCTCCTTCAGGTTAGTCACCTAAAATAAATACGGTACATTACATTACACCTGAAACAGTACAAAAGAAAGGTTCTGTTTTAATATACTGAAAGGAAACAACAACAAAAACGCTTGATAAGGAATTACCTTTTCATTCATTATAATATTATTGAATCGGTATTATATAATGTAGATCAGCAAATCTTGACGATTGCATTAAGTTGATGAATTTGGCAAATGGCCAAAACAGTTGCCAATTTAAAACGACACCAATATTTTCCGTTTTACAATATAGCACACAATCGTAAATCTCGTCGAACCACGAATTCGACAAATTAAAATGCTGCCATCCAGATTATGAAATCAGACAACACGTCGCCATCAGTTGCAGATTTACAGTATATGTGAGAATCTATACCGGAAAAAAAAGCCAGAGAGAGCAAGAGATTTTGTGAGCTGGAGGAACCTGTTAAGGCAATGAAACCCATCTGTAAGTTATCTGGGATGGGGGTGGAGGGAATTTTTGCTCTCTTTATGTGATTTGATGTGATGTGCTATGCTATGTTTGTGTGTTTATATATATGTGTTGTTGTGTGTGTGTGTGTGTGTGTGTGTGTGTGTGTGTGTGTGTGTGTGTGTGTGTGTGTGTGTGTGTGTGCATCGTGTGTGTGTGTGCATTATATATATATATATATATATATATATATATATATATATATTTTGAATATAGTTCATTTGAATTCAGTTATTGATATATCACTGCTATTCTTTATGACAGGATTATACAGGTGTCACTTATTAGTAACCTGACAGGTGCTTGACATAGACAGTAGTAGATTTGGTATATGTTGGGCGTAAACAATATCTTCAACCTTGTTCTAGTTGTTCAAGGTGCTGAACAGTGATCAACAATAATTGGTCACAATGTGGGTTTCAACATCGTACACATCAGCGGCTTCCAATTTACCACGTTATAGACTATACAAACCTATTGCTGATTGATTAAAGAAAGTCTTAGCTCCAGAAATCACTGTATTAGTGTTGTGGATGTGTCGATGCCGACGCTGGAGCAGAACGTCAGATTGATAAGTGACTGTACAAGCTGATACGACACCTGGTGGTTAAGATGATAACTGATGTTATCGCCACTGACGACAGGAGGCAGTGACTTCACGACATGAAGAAATAGCATGAAAGCGAGACCTTTGTATTTTATTTAGCATTATCCAAAGGCACGTGATTTAGTGCGAGCAAATAGCCCCTCAGGCTACTCGCTCGCACAAAATCTCACAAATGCATGACTTGGACATTTGAAGTTTAATACTCTAACAGTAACAACAGTGCCACCAAAGTGACCAAACAGCTTCAGAGAATCAACTGGACTATAATAAATGTCCTCTCATATTATTATAGACAATTAGATAATAATAATAATAATGTATATTTAATAAAGCACCCTTACTACCAGGAGGGAATCAAAGGGTGCTGTACAAATAATATGTAATATAATAATACCCCAAATAATAATACAACATACATCTTGGTGAATATGGCATCTGGTTATTGTCTCATAACTATAAGCTAAATCATTATCACATTAGATCAACTGATAAGATATGAATCATCAAACCCAAACCACGTAAAATCAGTACTAACCTTTCCTACTACACAATTATATTATTAACACTTATGTAACGCCGTTTTAAGAAACTATTACAATCAACTTTAGTATGTTTATCTGTCAGGTGGCAACTTTGTTTAGTACGCTGATGGTGACAAATTGCCAGCATTATATACCGAGCGAGTACTTCGTTGGCCTCAGACCTGATACTCAGATGGAATGGTTTAAAGGGTCACTCATAACAGAGTTTGGAATCGTGGTGAAGAAAAGCTGGGACATTAAAACCACCAAATTACTTCACGTCATCGGAAACGAGGTATTCCTCACACACACACACACACACACACACACACACACACACAAACGTATTATCAACATATAGATACAGCACTGAAACAGCCTTGGTTCAGGTGAAAAATGATATTATGATGTCAATTGATCAAGGTAAGCCAGTAATACTTGTTCTTCTGAACCTGTCTGCTGCGTTTGATACAGTTGACCATAATGTACTTTTCTCTAGGTTAAAAGAGATGTTTGGTCTGTCAGGTAAAGTAATTGAATGGTTTCGATCCTTTCTGGAACAACGCTCTAAGATATTAACAGGTATGAACATGTGACATCAGTATGCCGAGCTGCCTATTACCATCCTAAGAACATGCACTATTTAAAAGCATTCTGGACACAAGAAGCACTTATAACTGTAGTCCATGCCTTTGTTACATCTCATATAGACTATTGTAACTCCCTGTTATATGGCATATCTGATTATAACATCATTCGCCTTCAGCAAATTGAGCCTCAATCTAACCAAAATGATCTTATTCCCTAACCAAGGCAGACATCTCACAAATCAGACATATGTCTGAAGTCAAGTACGTTGAACAGAATGCGGCCATTAGTCTAATGCAAAACTGTATGGAACCTTCGACTCCCGCCAGCTGGGGTCTGGATCGAATAGATCAGAGACTAGCATTGTCGTACTCGGATCCAATAAACCCAAGTGCTTCCTACCTCTGGAATGAGCAAACTGGGTCAGAGGTAAAAGTTTACGTGATTGACACAGGAATCGACGTGAATCACACCGAGTTCGGGAGACGAGCCACCTGGGGTTATACCGCTGACCAGATGGTGGGTACTGAGGATGATAATGGACATGGAACATTCTGTGCTGGCATCATCGGCTCACAAACCTACGGCGTGGCAAAGGAAGTTAGTCTGATCGCAGTGAAGGTGCTAGATAAGAATGGACTCAGTGCCTGGAATATTGTCATCGATGGCCTCGTGTGGGTGTTGGAACAACATCAGCCTGGCGACAATGCTATCGTTAGTATGTCACTGGGAGCTGTAGGTATGTATGTTACTTGGCCCATAAATCCTTCTGAAACCAATACAGATCATGTATGCAAAATGTTGTTACAGCAATCATAAATGCAACGGTAGATTTTACAAAATATTTTGAGAAAATTTTGTCTGAAGTTTATAGCCATTGAGATTTTATTATATTAAAATACCAAATGATTGGTTAATGTAATTTTCAAGTTAGCAGAAATCCATTATGTGCCGATATGATAAGCATGATCTAATCAGATTCAACATGATTTATCCAGGAACAAATTCAGGGGTTGAGGACATTGTAGAACAGCTTTACCAATCAGGTGTCATAGTAGTCACTGCAGCAGGAAACTCCTACATAAACGCCTGTGATGCGACCCCAGCCAGATCGCCAAATGCCATCACCGTGGCAGCAAGCGACATCAACGATACATCAGCCAGCTTCACCAACTGGGGCCCATGTGTCGACCTTTTTGCACCTGGTGTTGATATCCTGTCTACATTCCCAGATGGTGGCACCGGAGTAATGTCTGGAACCTCGGCTGCCGCTCCATACGTAGCCGGTGTGGTGGCGAGGTTCCTTAGCAATGGCACACATACACCAGCTGAAGTCACCGAATGGCTGATTGCCAACAGTACAGCAAACGTGCTCGAGTGGAGTCGCGAAAACCACCATCTCTCTCCCAATCTGCTGCTCTACGTCGATTGCTAACATCCGACGGTGTTGTTCCTGTTGTAATATTTCAGAAGCACATACAATCCAATTGATCTAAGCCGATGTTGGGAGTGCAGCGAAACTCCGTTTAGACGAGCGGCCATTTCCTCAAATTCAACATTCCACTACGTGGTAGTGAATAAAATTACGTGTCTGTGCTTTATTACGACTGCGTGCATTAATATGAACATGGACACTACTACTCATACAATAACTTGAATTATCTAGTGTAGGCACCCAGGTTTTGAGATATCGCTTCTGGTCAGACTACCATTAACAGACGGATTCAGTTCATCACTCGTAGATTAACTATGACCTGACCATTTGATACAACGTACACGCTTCTTAACACCTGGCATGGGATTGGAACGGTCATCCGATATTCAGAACAGATGAGTTCTGGTTTCCTCAAACTGGCATCCGTAGTAAATGAATGGAAAAAATAACTAGCAATTAGATGATGCTTTTAAAAATAGATACTAATTCCAGCACAGACACTGGATGTATACTGATTGGATTATTTATAATAATAATAATAATATGTGACATTTATATAGCGACCTATTCAGCTAGAATATGCTCTAACGCACTTTACAATATTATTATCCTTGACTCAGGCCTGTTTCCACCCAGCACACATCTCAACGCCCAAGGAAGCATCCAACGCATGCTGCCATTATAGGTGCAAAGCGTTACTCAACCGCACAGCCATAGTACTCATTTTCATGGATGAGTGAACCAGTCGCCACAGGACAGCATTGCAGCTCACAGAACCTCAAACCCGCGACCGTTCAGCTATGAATCCCCACGCTCTAACTCTCAGGCTGGTCATTATAAGCAGCCGGCACCCGACAAATTTCCCCGGCTACTTCCATTGCAGCGCCGGCTACTCTGGGTCCAGCGAAATTACACCTCCTTGGTTTAAGCTCGTCCTGAGGTCTCGCTAAGTATGTTCTCCTACTACTCTAGTTCAGTCTCCTCCCACTCTAAAACTAAATGAACGGCCTGCTAACTGCTCTATAAATTAATTTCGGAGGTCAAAGATTTCATTTGGGTCATCTTTAGCTGAAAAACTGATGGGCGATGAAACAAATACAAACGTGCTATTACGTAATCCTTTAATGGCCGGGTCACGCTGCTAACTCCGTCACGAGTAGAGAAGTGAAGTTGATGGAATGTCACATCGCAAGAAGCGTGAATCTGACGGATGTCACATACATCCCTGATGTGAAACTACACTGAAAGTCAAGATCTCTTCTGACAGTGTATTGACTAATACACTGTATTAGACTAATAACAATTACCACAATAAACTTTTAAATGAAGATAACACCCATCATCAATCCTGTTATGTTACAAACGCAGACTGATGGTTTACTGATAGGATCACACGCAATAAGCTCAGACTGTATGTTATGGGTTTAGCCTGAGTACGATTCTACTACTTTAAAAGTTGGCTTAAAAGGTCTTGTCATATTGTTTCCATAAAAATAGGAAGTCTACGGATGCAGGTTCTGTGTCTCACTCTCACCCCCCCCCCCCCCACATGCATGTTTGTATGTAAATATGTATGTATGTTGCTGTTGTATGGCCTCTTGTGTGAACATAGCTAGGCTAAATGGGTCGATTGGTAATAATGTAGGGTGAAAGATGAAACATCATTCAAATTGATTATGGGGAAGTCCATTCCATATAAGCACACACACACATGCACACATGCATGCCTGCGTGTGTGTGTTACAGTTAATACGAAGTATTTCAGGTAATCTGTATTAGATCTCAGTTAGCAGCAATAGACGTATTACCTGAATATTTCAGAATATATAACACACACACACAGATATATATATATATATATATATATATATATATAATTTGAATGTATATAAACAGACAAGGACAGAAATTAATCCATGTGATTGCTTCATCTAACAAAGATAAATCAACATACCTGGTATGAAGTGACATCAGCGCCAAGAGCCACCACAAATCTATATGCAGCCTCATAAGCATCGCGTTGTTCTATAGTGTAACCTGTTAATGGGGAGCCACCATCCGACTCAGGTTCCTCCCACAACAATGATATGTAGTCAATCCAGACATCCGTTACACGCAAACCTCTTGGGATCGATGGCTTATCTGCAAATGGATGTCAAATGCCTTGTGTAAATCTTCTTATATTGCGAATCTTTTGCAAACTGTTTCAAACCTGTTGAGCTTTTTGTAGCAAAACTAATGTGTCTTCCTTATTTTTTAACTAGTTCATAAGTTATCTTTATCAAAAGAAAAACAGTTACTAACAGGAATTCACGTGGTTGTGTTAAGTAATGTGTATACTAGGCATTACTGAGATGCGAATGTGATATTGCAAGTTTATAGTAATTAGACGTTAGTACAGGAGGTACATTGTTATGTCAACAATGAACATTTTATAAGTAGACTATAAAAATACATTATCCATTTCATTTTTTACATTTAGGTTTAAATTGGGGATGATGATTCAGATTGATGTTTTACGGCCACTTTTGTGCACACGGTAGGCTAAATGGGCTGAACGACCTCCAAAGGTAATGAAGCAAAGTTAAAGATGAAACGCCGTTCAGATATGCTCATGCTCAAATTCGAACCCAGGTGGTAGTGAGTGATCTGTGGTCAAACACGTTACCAACTAGACCATTTAAATCTGGGATGAGGAGACTTCATTGGGTTGCTTTTAGTAGATGATGACATGGGAGGTGATACTTAATTAGACAACTATACCTGAATTCTAACATAAGTGAGTGAGTGAGTGAGTGAGTGAGTGAGTGAGTGAGTGAGTGAGTGAGTGAGTGAGTGAGTGAGTGAGTGAGTGAGTGAGTGAGTGAGTGAGTGAGTGAGTGAGTGAGTGAGTGAGTGAGTGAGTGAGTGAGTGAGTGAGTGAGTGAGTGAGTGAGTGAGTGAGTGAGTGAGTGAGTGAGTGAGTGAGTCCATTGTTTAACCTCAGGACAGGTGAAAACATAAGACATACGGCTATTGGGCAACTCCCTATGATAATGATCTGATCAAATGAAATAACACACACACACGTACATGCACACACACACTTACTCCTATAACCGGATTATTTGATTAACTTAATAAAGTAACTTTCATCAGTTAGTACTCAATATTACAAATCCTTTCAAATAGTTCCTAATTTTTAATGTCCATCATTAAACATTATGGTATCATTTCATTAACCGATGTTGTCATTGTGACACTTTCTCAACAGCAACCAGAAGTATGTATCATCTAGCTTTCTTAAAGTTAACTTTCCTCTAACCTTCTCTATAATAATAATAATAATAATAATAATAATAATGGCTGAAATGACAGTTATTTTACGTGGCTTAGCTACCTCAAATGAGGGAGACGCATATGGCCTGTAATTTACTGCTTACTTCTGTCAAACACTCATTTACAATTCAGTGAAGGGGAACATGGAAGCTAAAAAAACTGTCTTGTGTGTTGAAGACACATCCTGACACAACCTCAGGCATATTATTTAAATTTAGAATTAGATAGTCTACTTACTATATGGTAGTCTGGCCTGAGTTGGTTTTTCTGTCTGTATATAATGTCCTCTGCCACATTCATTCTCAGCGGCTACACGAAACTCATAACTCTGTCCCTCAAACAGATTTTCTACCTGTAATATATATATATATATATATATATATATATATATAATATAAATATATATATATATATATATATATATATATATATATATATATCAGTTAATCTGTATATTCGGTAATATGTATATTACCTGATTATACAGATTAACTGTAATATATATATATATATATATATAATATATATATATATATATGAATACATGTATTTGAGTATAAGAGTACAGAATTTAATCAAATACTGAAACCCAAGTGATTATAATTGTTGAAATTATTTAACATGAACACTAAAACTGCCCAATAGACAATTTACGCAACACATGCGCAGTACAGATCTACTGTGATTTGTGGATCAGGAACGCCATGTAGTAGTAGCATGGAACAGGAAGTGTAATTCACAAATTGTTTGTAAATTTATGTTTTGAGGGATTCACAGAGCTAAATCGATCTAAAGTTCTTGAACCAGTTTAATTTTTATTAAATATAACGTAGAATTATTTTTACTAATAGATAAGATTATTTGTTTGGGGAAAGTTGACAGTTTATTTTTGCTTGAAATAATACATGTTATTGAAAATAAATCATCAAGTTGATAAATGTAATAGACATGTTATCAATATATGAAACATATTGCAATCTCCGTGATCTTACAATTGATAAAAGAACGTTTTTATCACATGGTTTAGCGAGCCCAGTGAAATACAACCCGCAAACGGATTTTCGCTAGATGGCGCAGTCGTGGTGGAAATTGTCTACTATGTATCTTTCTGATGCTGAAAACAATACATGACAATAAGTTTAGGTAGTAAACAGCGAATTTCTCTTGAAAAAAGTGTAAATGGTTTTACAACATGAACATTTTTAATCTGACTTGGTACAAGAATATATTTAATTTATTAGATGACGTGTGAAAAGTGACATTGATAAAATATACAATGTCTAAATCGGCTTAGCAGAGATTTAGTTATTATTTTAGCAATGGATCCTCTGTCAACACAGATATGTAGCATAAGATCCAGTACTGCATTAGATATATAAGTCATGCATTGTGATGATGTTTAAAACTGAAATTACTGTATGTAACTTCCATCTTACAGAAGTGTTTTATACGATAATTTGATCTTCACCATTAAGGTACAAGAAACATACAGAAATATAATCAATGGTGTATATCTATATTACACGAATTTATGGCTAGATGTAAGAATCTGGCTATAAATAATCATAATTTGGCATAGAAGTTAGTGTTCTCGTTTAGGCTGTCCTGGGATTACGACAAGTAACCTATAAAAATATGTAAGCACCTTAAAAGACAATGTATCCTTGTCCACAGTAGCAGCTTGCATCCACATAGGCATGTGTGTGTCGTGCTTCTCTATGATGTAGCCCTTAATAGGTGCTCCTCCGTCATTCTCAGGTGGTTGCCATGAAATGGTTATATAATCTGTGTTAAAGTCTATGACCCTCAGAGTTCGTGGAGCAAATGGAGAATCTAAATATAATACAGGATATGGCTATACTATATGTTATATTAATCACAATAACAATGAGGTGGGTATTTCTTTGAGTCAGGTTTAAAATTACCTCATAAGAGCAAATCATAAAATATATGTATCAGCCTTCAAAAGAGCAAATCATAAAATATATGTATCAGCCTTCATAAGAGCAAATCATCAAAATATATGTATTAGCCTTCATAAGAGCAAATCATAAAATATATGTATTAGCCTTCAAAAGAGCAAATCATAAAATATATGTATCAGCCTTCATAAGAGCAAATCATCAAAATATATGTATTACCCTTCATGCATAAAACAGAAATGGCAAAAATGTCTTGTGGACAGTATGGCGGATAAATTAATGTTTACATCAGCTATTGTATTGCATCAAATTACCGAATGGCATCTTGGCTTTACAAGGCATGTCAAGTTCAGCTGCTTCTTTGCTCGGACCGACTTTGTTCTCGGCAAACACACGAATCAAGTACTGAGCCCCTTCGAATAAGTTACCAATCTGAAGTATGACAAGAAACAGCCAAATGTTTGTGGTTATAATAACGTCTGCAGATTCATGTGTGTGGAAAATATATATATATATATATATATATATATATATATATATATATATATATATATCAGCAATGGCGTATATTTAGTACTAATGCTGCCACCCTTCAAAAGCAATGCTATCTGCAGATACATCCTACACATATGGAAATGTTCTAGGGGACAGATACAGAGACCACGAAGAAGAAATCTGTAAATGTTGGCTGATGGGATAAAGTACCATGATGGAACTGGGAACAAACATGGTGAAATCTGACTGGAAAAAACCCCACAAATAGGGAGGATATGGAAAAATTACAACCCTGATTCAGCGGTGTGGATGTCCTATCTCGTGTGTCAGCACAGTATCAATATGCAGCGTACATGAACGTGTTAAACAATTGGCACATGTGTAAACAGATGGCCACAATTTATTCTGAAAATTAATATATTCTATTAGCACTGAACAATGCAGTATATTATAGCAATTTAGGATACAGAGACATCTTCGTAATATGGACATGTTGGCTATAAACAATCTGTGGATCTGGCTCGAGCTAATATGGGAAGGATTATGACCCATTACAAATGTTTGTTTTATCCAGAAGCCTGTGCTTTTGACACTATTTTCTTATACCAAAACAAGATTTTTCAATGTCTTTGCACCTGTTTATTCCAACAATCCAAGATCGGCACACACCAACCAATCTGCATCGGTGTTTCTGTGGTTTAATTGTATGCCCGTTAAATTGTAAAGAACCAATCGCAGGTTGTTTCGACAAACACTCAGACACACCAACCGATTTGGGATGATTTATATAAGCTCCACCCTCTTCCTATTCACTGAAACTGTGAAATTCTTTGCAAAATATATAATTGCCACTGGTATCTAGCATTGTTATGTGACCAACAGTTAGCAATTATTTGACATGAAATAAAATTATCATTAGCGCATTCAGTTTAGAATGAATAATTCAGTTTTTTCTATATGAATGGTGTGAATTAAATTGTCCATTTACAATAGACATAAATGTCACCATTTTCACTGTTGATAGTCAAATAAATTAGACCAGTCAACATAATGGTATGACTTAATATTCTGATATATTACGTAAACCGATATAATATCCTGTGACCAATGATGTCAGATTAAGCAAATTTCACTGTACTTAAAATTGGGCTATTAGCAAGAAACCCATCAAAACTGATGTCCAAAAATTAGTTTGGATGGAAGAAATAATAATAATAATAAATAATTCCTTTACACAAAATTTTCCATCGGAGTGCACATGAAATCCCATCCATTAGGGGTCAAGTTACTCAGTGTTTAAATAGTTTTGTTTCGTGGTTTTATATTTAGCTTTGAATATTGATGCTGAAAACCAGTAATAGTAAATGCTAATAATAATAAGAATAAATGCATGAATGCCAATTACTACCAGTAATGTGATATACATTTTCAAAATGAACGCCCTCACACAGAAAATAATTCTAAATATATTTTCAATTGAGAACATACAACATATTCAGCAAGGAGACCTTTACCAAGAGACTGGCTGAATGAGCCCAGGTGTCCCGTGCCCTAAATCACTTGGCCAGAGGCAGCCGAAGCTACGAATCAGTACAGATGAGATATTTATAACAATCAGGCTGAGATAAATCGAGATATTATATTAGTATGTTTAAAGTTTTCGTCCGATGGATGCTGCTATCTATAGCTTGTGCTGGTAAATAGGTCATCCCTAGTACAGATCTCCAGTAAGTCTGCACAGCACTACTGTAGCACAGTTAGTAGCATGCTGTGCTACAGACCTTGAGGCCTGGGTTCAAATCCCAGTGAAATCTTTGTTGGTGAGACAGTTCATTTCTCATCATCTTATTAACCCCGGGATGTTGTTCTTCAGCTATATACCCTAAGTGAGACCAACGCCAAAAATAAACAAAACTCACTCACTCACTCGTGATCACTCACTCACTATGTAAGGATGTGTGTTTATCTAAAGTGTATTCAGATGTTTATCCAGACAATCTGATTAGTGTTATGGAGATGAAAAAATAAAACAATAAACATTGAAAAGTATTCAACGTAAACTGGGAAAAAGTATTGCTAGACAAACAACTATCAGAAACCATCAACACATTCAAGCACGTGTCTGAACATAAATCATCTGTTCAAAATTAAAATACAAATGTTGATTATATTTAATAAAATGAACAAAATTAAAATTCCACTAACTAAATATGTAATATTCCCCATAACGTTCATTGAGTAATAATTGGTCTCTCTTGCATTAATGTTTTGCTTATCAACTATTTGCTTGTTCACTATATATATATATCAAGGTATTATATCACTTCTATAAATCATTGTATACAAAGGACCATAAGTATGCATTCCTAATCTTATTCTATGTAATATAATTTGCTGAATAGCAGCAGTATATAATTAAGCTACATTGCACGGATGATGTCAATGTCTGGAAATCAGTTTTGGAGCAATCACTACTGACCTTGAATGTGGTGACATCCGACCCCACAGTGCCAGCTTTGATCCAATTCTGCCTGGAGACATCACGTTTTTCAACGATATAACCCACGATAGGAGAGCCGCCATCATTAGCTGGAGCATCCCACGTCACGGTGATGTAGTCTGTCCAGTATTCCTTTACGCGCAGATTATCTGGTCTATCGGGTTCATCTGGAATAAAGTTTTATTTATAATTATATTAATTGCCGTATCTCTAAAACTTTAAACATAAAAGAATTTTATTATTTATTAATCCCAAAACTCAGAACACTAAATTATTATTATAAATTACTATGAACAGTAATATATGCAAATATATACATGCATAATGAATTATATATTTGACTACAACTACCACCATTACTTCTATAATCACTACCACTACTAATTGTGTCACTACTATTAAAGTTATAATTTCTAGCTGAAGTGACTGCACTGTTAGTAAAATAATCCTAATATTGAATTATTGTTATTAAAATATAAGATCACCAAATCTATTCTTAGCTAACAATTGGTATCTGAGATGCACCAGAAATATGACAAATGAACTATGAACAACCACCACCACCAACACTCACCAAAAGGTAGCTTGGCCTTGATTGGCTTGTTCGTTTCACAGGGATCGCTGGGGCCGACCTGATTCTCAGCGATCACCTGGAAGTAGTACTCGTAGCCTTCAAATAATCTTGTAGCTTTATACTGGAAGGTGTCAGCATCCACTTCAGCCATGTAGATGTATCCTGGATGTTTGGCATCGTGCTTCTCCAGGACGTAATTTGTAATCGATGCTCCGCCATCGCTTTCCGGAGCCTCCCAGGTTATAACGATGTAATCGCGATTCGTCTCCACAGCTCGGAGATTTCTTGGCGGAAATGGCTTGTCTGGAACAGTAAGAACAAATTCACAGAAACCAATTTTGTGAATAACAGGAAATATAGATTTCACTTTATAATCAATAATATATTTATGGGATAATACTAATGTGTCAAATAAAAATCATCAAACAAATAAAGAGAAAAAATTACAGATGTCTCAGCATAAAAGTGACCACTCCTGGATACAGTCCCCTGATGAATATCAAGAGTTTGAATTCACGAGTGGAAATTTTCTGTACTTGTACCTCATTTAACACCAGTAAAACCCATACAGACACACACACACACAAAATTCCTGTATTCATGAATAAGTACTTACGAACTGACTAAATACACAAGCATACCTAAGTATTCAGACAATTATTATTTTGGTAACATCCCCATATTACATGACACTAACCAAAGGGTAGTTTGGCTATCACAGGCTCCATTAACTCAGCAGCCTGGCCAGGTCCAACTCTGTTCTCAGCGGACACTCGGAACAGATACTTGTTACCTTGGAAGAGCTTTGTGCAGCGGAATGAGGAATCATTACCATCGACGGTACCGGCGACTATCCACATACTGCCTCCTCTTGTGGCATCTCGCTTCTCTATGATGTACTGGAGTCAAAAATGAAAAATCCATTAACAACGAAGTTATCAGAAAGACGTTCAGCTTCATGTTGAATAAAGATCATCTCAGCCCTAAATATATTACAATACAATAAAACTCTATATACAATCATGTTGCTCCAGAGTCATATACTGCCAGGTAGTTGATTTTGGAATATCCAGAATCAGTATGTATGTATGTATGTATGTATGTATGTATGTATGTATTTATGTCTATATATATATATATATATATATATATATATACACACACACACACACACACATTTCTACAATTGATATTATATACAATGAGTCAAGCACATGACCAAAATGTTGTTGTTTTGTAGCCACTTTAATACACATGGTGAACTAGATGTAACTGAATATAATATGATGAAGCAGAAGATGAAATATCTTTGACTTTCTGTCAGGAGTGAAATACCCATCCTAGAGTGAAGTGACTAACAACGCTGCTAACATTGCTCCCAGCAAAGGACTTATGTTTGTGATCTGTGTACCATAACACGTTGGCAGTGTACTTAAACTGGTATACTCCTTTACCTAGTTTCTGGAAGCTTTATATCTTTATGTGACATCCTTAGATTTTGAAGTTACACCTTTGGTATTTATGTACCACTAGGTTGTGTGCGCTACTAAGCTTGCCTCCTACAAGTATTCTAAAATACTTAAGAAATAAGTTTGTAAACAAAGTAAGTTTAAACCTTATCAATATTATATATGACAGCCAGAACAGAAAATATCTGCAGTGAAAAGGAAAGAATTCTAAAGTAAATAACAAATGCATAAACTTAACAAGTATATATAGTTACACCAAGCCATGGGGTCAATTTAATTCCAGAATTGATTATATAAAAAAATGGAATTGGAAAATTTTGAATTGGAATTGAAGTTTCCTACCAAACAATTGAATCCACAAATTAGTTTATCATTTAATTTTTTAATTCAGAAATTTTTTCTTCCATGACAATCCTACTTGGAATATAAACTACTCAAAGTAGGTATTCCAAGTAGGTACTCACAGTAGCTACTCAGAGTATCTACTCATCGTAAAAAAGTGGTAGGTAAAAAAGAGTTGGTAAAAAATGGAATTGGAATTAAAATAATTGGAATTGATAAAAATGGAATTGACCGCATGTGGGGTCTGGTTACACCTATACACAAATAATTAATTTTATATTTCTAACAAAAAATTGTAAAATTCTACGAGAAGAGGAAAACATGGCTTAATTTTTAAATTTATAGAATTATACTCATATCTCCAGAGCTAGGAATAAGCAATCAAATTCAAAACAGATGCAAATACCAGTACAGGTATTAAAAAGGCTGATCATGTTGCCAAAGTAAACCAAATGCTATGTTTGTGATTCACAGTGGTAGAAACTGAAGTGATGAATTGGTCCAGGTGAGTTACTGGTAGTTGCACTCAGGCATGAGTAATATGGTTTTCATTAAACAAATTATCTTTGTTGCTTCAGCTGTTTTGCAGTCATTTGCAGCTAAAATCTATCGTCGTGTTTCCTAATACATATGCAATTGCAATATGCTCCATTCTGTTTCTTGACAAAAGTGTATAACCATCACTCTGAACACACACACATGCACACAAACACACACATATTTATCCAAACAACCATCAGATTTGTTCAAAAACTACCTACCGGTAACGTAACAAATTCATTTATCTTTTACCTATGCAGATTACTAACCTGTATGATATCTGAACCGCCATTGTTCTCTGGTTTATCCCACGCCACTGTAATATAATCTTTGTTGGTTTCTGTAACTCGTAGGTTTCTTGGACAACTAGGTGGATCTGTAACATGGAAGAATGACCATTGGCTAACCGGATAATAAAACTCTAATCCCATCACCCACTACTATGGAATACTTCCTTCTTCTAGATCATGTCTTTATAATGCACAGAATTACATCAAATGCCTGCATACCGAATGGCAGCCTGGCTTTGACTGGTTTGTCCAGAGTAACTGGTGGGCCGAGGCCGACTCTGTTCTCAGCACTGACGCGAAATATGTAGTCTGTGCCTTCAAACAACTTGGTTACTTTTAGCTTCGTCGTATCACTATCGGCATATCCTGCTGTTACAAACTTGTCACCAGATAAGGTTTTCTCCACCTGTAAATGTACGTGTCGTTTAGTGATATTTTGGCGATTTAGTTCTTTGGTAGCTCTGTCTCTCTCTTTCTCGCTCCTCGGCTGTGTGTGTGTGCGTGTGTGTGTGTGCGTGCGCGTGCGTGCATCTATCCATGTGCATTCTGTTTATCTAAGTAGCAAACACCCACATTCTACGTGAATCTAATATTTATCGTCACCTGATATCCAAGAATGTTGTCACCACCTGTATGTTCAGGTTCGTCCCATGCAATGATAATATAATCCTTGTAGACCTCAACAACATGAAGGTTACGCGGTGATGAGGGAGGAGCTGAAAAGGCGTGTTTTAGACATCAGAACAGCTGGTGCATTGTTTAAACGACATCAATATGTTAGACAATTAATACTTTCGCTATTAATATTATTGAATATATCTGACTTCAAGGTTAGCCATTCATAACACAATCTGCAGCACGATATACTTCCAAGTGCTCCCCCCACACAAACACGCATACATGTACGGGAATATATTTCTTTATATAAAGTTTCAATGTTATCATCATCATCATCATCATCATCAGTATATTATAAGTTCGATCAAAGAAATTAATCATTGTATAAACAAGCAAGTAATATGATGTACAGTCTAGCCCCACCATCCGCAAATTGCTGCCAACTGCAACTTTTGATAATGACCCGATTTCCTGCCACGATAACGCCCCACATTATTCAGCCACCGCCAATGCTTACACAATACGAATACCATACATTGCCATCCATATAAATACCCCCACTATTATCACCGTACACTGATCGTGAAATGTTTCTGGTAATCTGTGAATTAATTGACAAGTTGTCAGGGTCATTAGGTCAGCGATCAGGATGACGTTGTTGATCGTACGATCGGCGATAGATTAAATAAAGCAATAGTTGGGGTTAACAAAGGATCAAAAGCCACATTTAATCAACCACCCCCAAGGCTGTCCGCCTAATATGCCTACCCCACTCTAATGCCATCCTACCACAATGCCAACTTTCAGCCAGGTGCCAAGGTCGGCATAAAAGTGAGGTTAGACTGTATTTACAGACAACAATAATTCTTACATTTGATAATTATTTTAAACTCAGCGCTGTCTCTTCCGGCCACATTCTCAGCAACTACTTTATAAATGCCAGTATCTCGAGATGTTGTGCCCTTGACCTTCAGGTATGACCATCCATCCATCGTTTCCATAGTGATGCTGGCGCTCTCCGAGATTTCAGTATCATCATGATACCAAGTGACCTGAGGCTGTGGATAGCCGGTGAAGTTAACCTCGAGGTAAATGGTGGCGCCTTCTTTGAAGCTGAGCTTATCCTTCAAACGGGCTTCGTACGTTATTTTTGGTGCTGATAAGTGAAGCAAACGACCAACATTCCAGATTAGCATCGTTCTTTAAATATTAACATAAAACACAACCAATTAAAAGAGCCAGGCATAGAAATGCAACTGCTGGCAATATTTTAGCCATACACTGTACACGCCTCATTTAGATGGGAATTATTATTTTCAAGTTGTTTTGAAATAAACTTATTCAGATCTTTTCTTCCAACCGAACACTGGCGAAAAAATTTAGAAAAATTGTGTTTGGAATGGGCCAATCCATGACTGGTTATGATTAATACTGTTAGTTGTAGTAGTTGCAATAGCTACAGTTGTAGTAGTAGTAGTCAGACATGGGGTCACTTAAATTTTGTCAATTCCAATTCCATACAATTCCATTTGGTCAATTCCAAATCAAATAGAGCAATTCCAATTCAATGAAGTAGGTACACTGAGTAGGTACTCCGAGTACCTACTTAGACTACCTACTCTGAGTAGTTTATATTCCAAGTAGGATTGTCAAGGAAGAAATATATCTGAATTAAAAAATGAAATGGTAAATTAATTTGTGGAATAAATTATTTTGTAGCAAACTTCAATTCCAAATTTATCAATTCCAATTATTAAAAAAATAGGCATTTGCAATTCCAATTCCAGAATTGATTTGACCCCATGTGTGGTAGTAGTAGCAGTGCTATGCTACCATTCATTGCCAGATTAGGCTTATCAATAATCAGGTACAGTGAAGCAAACAAGACACAATTATCTATTTTTAAAGCATAATGAAGAATGAAATATTATAATCACTCCACTCAAATGAAAAATGTTGGCAGAAATTAAATTAACACATAATCTGATGTTTAATGTATTCATCAATTTTGATATTATAATTCAGAAACCTAACTTTTTATTGTAATAATAATAATACTCACCGACAGTCTTTTCTTCAAAAACCTCTTTCTCAGTCTCCTCAATGTGAGTTATCACCTCCTCAATGATAGTGGACCTTCCTGCCTTTATTACCTCTACCTGAGAGTGTTCTTCTTCTGTAATCTTCTCAACACTCATGGCTGAGAAGTCCCTCTTGGCATCGTAAGTTCCCTCAACTGTAACACAGAGAGGAACAAGAACTTACACATCACATATCCATATTTGATAGAACTGACATAAGCAGCAGATGGTGAACTACTTAAGCTATTTATATTCAGAATTATAGCTTTCTAAGCAACATTTCTGAAAGCATATCTATGATGATGTACAAGTACAAGTACAAAATGAGCCCATTTTCTTTTAATTGGTATTTTTTAAACATGCAGCTTGATTTGTAAACCATAACATTTTTGTTATGATGGAGCCGGCTCTCACTTCGTACTGAGCTCTAGCTAAATTAGGTATCGAATACTTGGTTTGTGTCTTATGCAATCATAATTGGCTCTTTAAATGTCGTTTTTCTTTTGGTAACCAAAGGTTTGAACATAACCTTCTCCCTTTAGCTTCGACTATCCAAGCTGCCTGACATCTCTCAATTTATTTGTTGTTGCCAGATCTGTACACACTGATGCGTACCATTCATTCTTGCAAACATTTTAGGGGCTGAATACCTAACTGTTTCTTGCTGACATGAATATTGATGTTCCACAATCAATTTATTGAATATCATACAGTTATAGTATTACATGCACTGTATATTTTATTCGATATTAATATTTTTTTAAACTTTCTATGACAATTAATCTCTAGTAGCATAAACGAAAGTATTAACTAATGCCATAAAAGTTAATAACCTTGAATTGATCCTGGATTTGCTAACTACCAAAAATAATAAATTGTATGTCGAGGAAAACGATAACCTCTTCGTAATAAGATGAGTGGTGCTTCTAAAATTCTACTGATAAATCACCTTCACAAGTCATACTCTTAGCACAGCATAAATACATATTTCCAATATTTAATCCACCACAAGACAAGAGTTTGGTTTTCCCCTGTGCAACCTTGGTTAATATAACCCACACACACACACACACACACAAAACAAACTACATCTTCATATTGGTTCAGCTCAGCTCTGTGATCTAACAGTAACACAAAGTACTAAATTATCAAATATAACTTGCATGTCCTCTCGAGTGATAGTCAAGAAAATATCACTTAACTGAGGCATAAATTAGTACTTGACTTTGGACAGTGATGGGATATTATCGATCTACGGCACCTTAGAATTGGGAGTTATAAGAAGTGTCTCCCAAAAGAGCCGATTAGAGGTTGGATTATATAGCCAGATCTTTAGTCTTACCTGGGTAACTAAAACAGTAATAATAATAGCAGTTATAATAATAATAACACATTAATCATTTAAATAGGAAGCTAGATCTGTTCTATTAACTTTTTATTATAATTTTGTGCTTTCATCACTATTCTAAAAACCATTCCATCCCATAATGCAAATATTGTGTGTCCTCAGGTCATCTATTTGACATAAAACACATATTTTACCTTACTCCAAATGAAGGGGGGGGGGGTCTTCGTAGAGCGAATAGTGAAGCTAAAGGGCCACATAATGCAGCAGCAGAGCACCTGTAATTATAGGGAATCAGCACACCTTGGTAAGAATTAATGAAACTGCCAGATGTAGAGAGAAAAAACAAATTCCATGCTTTGTCAGCTGACTCGGTGCTTGCACGTTCTCGTATAACGTAAACAGATGTAGGAATGCTGAAACTTAATCTCATTGTGCTTATATAGGTAGGTGTTTATGATTTATGACAAAGATTGTGCACCAAAGCACACTTAGTGCACATTTACAAATGTGTACGATATAAGATTATATAGTAATAATAATTATTATAAAAACCACCTTAGTAATAAAACATATTAATAAGAATGATCGTAATAAGATGCTAAATAAATGGAATAATTATTGACACTATATAGCCTTATAAAGGTGAAGTAATTAATTGTAAATAATCTTCGGAGATTTGAGAAACATTTACCTAAAGAACTAATCCCTCTCCCCCAGAGGAGTTCATATATAACAGGATTTTTTTCCTAAACGTTCTCCCCATGGTATTACACAACAATCTCTTACTAACTCCCCCATGTTCAGCCATATCTCAATACTCCAGACAGTGCCATCTACAGGAGCTTTTCTATATCACCGTCAGTTTTTCTTGGCCAAGACTAGTATCAAAATAAATACTCTCTCACACGTCGGGGAATCTGCTAAGCAGCTGTCTGTGGATGACTTATACCTGTCTTTGGATATCAACCGAATCTCTCCCATCCTTGAGTACATGCCAACGCCTTGGAATTATTGCTAGAAACTGAGATATTGGTATCATAGACTTAGCAACGTTACTTTTAATATCCCACTGCCTTTCTCTTTTCACAAATATCACAGATTAAAATATAGCTATACACTAAACAATTAACCTCGGATTACACCAGGTCCCAATTAATGAGAAGGTTTTGTCAATAATTGATTTCAATCTATGAAGATCTCTCATAAATATAAATAGCTAATTTCCTATTAGTTACACCAATCCCCAAACACCTTCTGGATATTAAAGGTGATTCAGTGGATTATTGTATAAAGGATCACAACAAATTTCAATTTGTTTAATAAAGCAACGATTAAACTTTTAAAGAGTATTAAAAAAAAAACTACTCAATAAAGCTCCCATCAATCCACATAATTTGCAATAGATAGATAGATATTTATTTCAAGATGGTACAGATAACAAACATACAAAATATACAGTTACATTTTAGCAAAACCAAGGTATGTACATTTTGAACCACCTCATACCTAAGAAATAAATTTCTGTGTCCTCTCTGACAGAAAGTGTTCATACAATTTGTGTCAATAAATACATTTAATTTACAAGACTGAGAGGCCGGATAGATAATATCTGTAATGCATACATTTAAAAGAAATCCGCTATACAAATGTGCATGTTACATAAAATTCAATGTAAATAAACAAGTTTTGGAAATATATACACCCTGGAAAATCATGTTATAGACTTTAGTCAAATTATACTTATGCAAAGATATATGTTTATTAACATTAGCTTTATTTTACGAGTGTTTATCCTACACATCATAACAGTGTCCATTTGTGATGAGATGCACCAAAAATATTGAATCTATTGTGCCAGTGCTACCATTTCAGTGAAAAAGCATAATGTTTAATGAGAACGGGCAATCATAAATGACGCGTCTCTTAGAAACAAAAGGTTGATAGTTGAAAATGTTGAGTAAGTTAAGTAACTGTTGAGCGAATTGTTATTGTAACAACAATGATCAGCCACCAAAAAATAAACAAGTCCAACCAATTCTTGTCCATGACAGGGGGTCAATTCAATTTTGAATTGCAATTGAAATTAAATCCACAAATTAATCTACCATTTAATTTTTTTAATTCGGAAATATTTCCTCCATGACAATCCTACTTGGAATATAAACTACTCGGAGTAGGCACCCGGAGTACTTACTCATGGTAAAAAGTAGTAGATAAAAAATGGAATTGGAATTGATAAATTTGATATGGAATTAGAATTGACCAAATGGAATAGGCTGCCTTGTCCTCCCAACAATTCCATCTAATAAAGAATTGTTTGAATTTTAGTAACTTTATCCACTGACAAACTGTAAATAATAGATTTAAACTGACTTCCTTTAAACAATCTTTAATATATTTATTGTGCTGGGATATTGTGCTTTTTTAAATTGCACTGGGATGTTGGTTGGTTGACCAGTCAGTTAAATTTGTTTAATCTCTGCCCTGGTAACACAAGAGACATATGGTCCCTAGCGAAACATCGCACAAATATTGTGCTGGTATATAAATCCACTAGATTCATACGATACTCAGTCTTCCAAATATCCTAGAAACATCTGTGTACAGATTATACATAGTGCTTGATAAATTATGAATAACATTACAGTTTTTAATCAGTAGAGATGCTGTTGAGACTCATATCATAATAGATCAGCCCAAATGATCCTTTACGAAAAACAAAAAGGCCAAACTATCTCAGAAGATTAATCACGATAAGAGTTTATTCTGGTACATTATTAGGACACAGCTGAAGGATTACTCTAATAACGTGAACAGCCAATCTTAGTGATAAAATGAAATAGATCAGCTCTTTTACAATTAGTTTTCTGCTGAAAAAAGGGCAAAATGGAGTTATGTAGAATTACCAGAACAAATTAAAAGAGGTAATTAGAATTACCTATAACAAATTTTAAAAAGTATTAGAATTACCTATAACAAATTTTAAAAAGTATTAGAATTACCATAACAAATTTAAAAAAATGTATTTAGGCAAAATTTCAGCTGTGTTGCTTCACCAAGGTAAGCTTGTTTATATAAACAAATAGTACTAATTTGGGAAGAGCTCGCTGATGAGAATCCAAAGACAACAAAATATTTACCGACTCACTGAACTATGTTAATTAAATTTGTTAGTTTGTAACTTTTTATAACACACACACACACACACACAGACGGAGAGAATGTATTCATTATGTGAGTTCCTAAAATCCGTCTATCTGCCTCGGTAAGATAACTTCGAATGCTTTTATAGATAACAACTAGATTTTGCTTTAAATTTTAAGGAATTGTGGACACACTGCAGTATTGGATATCTTAATTTATAAGACAATGAACAAAACGTGGGAAATAACCGAGAATAAATTTACTTATAAATGTTTCTATTTATATTCATGTATTTGTTCACTTGCTTGTGTGCAGTCACGAATGCAAACGTAACAAACATTACAGCACGGCGTGTATTATAAACATTTTCAAGGATGCTACTCGGATATGGATGGACTTTTATTTGAAACAACAATGGAAAGTAAGGTAGGCTATTCAAAATTCATTTCAAACAATAGACAAACCAGACATGGGGTCAATTCGATTTGGGAATTGGAATTGCCCATAAATTGTTTATTTAAAAAAATTGAATTGATAAATTTGGAATTTGCTACAAAAACAAATTTAATCCACAAATTAATTTATCATTTAATTTCTTAATTCAGAAATATTTCTCAGAGTAGGTATTCCAAGTAGGTACTCTGAGTAGGCACTCTAAAGTACCTACTCCAATCATTAATTGGAGTAGGAAAAAATGGAATTGGAATTAATAGATTTGGAATTGATAAATTTAATGTGGAATTGGAATTGACCAAATGGAATCGAGTGAAATTTTAATTGTAAAAAAAGGAATTGAGACAAGCTGTATAAAAGTACTTTATTTTTAAGTAGATCATTTCAATTTACTCACCTCTGACAACGAGGTATGCCGTAGTGGTAGCAAAGCCCTCTGTGTTTTCCGCTCGACAGACATAACAGCCCTCGTCAGCCAATGAGACCCCCTTAATCATCAAGGTAATGATGCCAAGGTCTTCATCGAAGCTGATGTTGTAACGAGGATTGTGGGTAATATCCACCTCATCTTTGTACCATGTGATCGTTGGTGTTGGGAAACCAATCACCTGACATTCGAAACGCTGGGTTTCCCCAACAACCGCCACTTCCTGTGTTGTCATTGTTACCAAGTCCGGTGTGGAGAGGATTCAGAATCTGCAATATCATAATATCCCAAATAAAATGTCAAGAGAAGACACATTTCTAATATCTGCCAGCAACCGATTCCACAAAGCAACACTAAACACTAAACGTACAATCACCATATGAGGTGCTGAGACACTGGCACTTGCAATAGTATCTGACTGGATGACCTGAGTTTTCGGGATGACTTTCTAATGGACACCAGTTCACACAGGTATTCTGGTGCTATTTCAGTAATAGATTTTAAATTATTAATAAAATAACAGGTAGTCGGTGTAGATTTTGAAGAATTGGGGCGATAAGATCATATTTTCAGGGATTTGTCACTATGCAAGCTGCACTATTCTGAATTTTCTGAAGGTGATTAATGTTATAATCAGATATGCCATATAACAGGGATTTGTTTCCTGCAAAAGTCACCCCTCACTCAACCATAAATCCCATATGTGACCAGTGCTGAGGTTAAACAACTCAACTCAGTGAGTCTAAATGCAACTTCTCTTCTGGACTTCATAAGGTATACCATCCACGTGGGAGCACTGCAAATAATTTGCAAGTGACTACCTTAAAACTTTTATTGTTCTCAGCAGCCTTCACTTAACATCTGCTCGTGTGAGATCGTACCATCATGTGATCAATAACAGACATCTATGAAATATGAGGCTGTAATCTTTTGACTACTCTTCGCGATAATGAAATATTATATTACTTACAAAATATGTATTCTGATCACACATATTTTAAACTGAAAAAAAGACCACCTCTTTGGCCACATGGCTGAGCGTGATACTATTTACCTATGGCTATGGTCATTCTGTGCGGGAGGTCGCAGTTTCGCGCCACCGAACCTGCCATTTTACTCTAAATTTATTTAGAATTAGTCTCCGTGGGGAAGCTGTAAATTACAGATCATTTCCGTCTCCCTCATTTGAGGTGGCCAGCACCATTAAAAAGAATCCCATTTCGGCCATTATTATTATTATAAATTCACGTATTCATTCAATAATTCGTTCTGATCAATGACCTTCTTTTTACTGCAGAGGTACTTTATAAGAGACTATCAATCGGAGAAGATTAATATTTTGAATTCTAAAGCAATATTAGCACGATTATATTTAGGGTCCATTTTCAATGACTGGTGGTAAACAAGACCGCGTGTCCATAACGTTATAATCAACGACAACCAATAAGGGGATTATTCTGTGATGATTACGTGCACTTTCAGGGAGAATCGGAAGAAGCCTATTTAACATCCATCATATACCGTACCAATTAAATAACAGCATAATGAATTTGTATACGATGTTCACAACAAGAGTAATAAACCTAGTAATCAATAGTTACCATAATTAGCAACTTAACAATCTCCACAAACAACAAAAAGAAATATCATACACCACACATATTATTATAAATTAATACAAAGCGTCCATCCCTGGAGTTGACTAAAAAAATGCCCGTATGTGACCCCATGACACTGCTACAGATCTTGGGAGTGTAAAGGTCCACTCTACAGTTTGTGAAGGTGTTCTTTTTGGAACTGACAGATACGGCTACATTTTAAAGCTCAAGCTTTTTACCGGTTTTTAAGTGCGGTTCAACATAACAACAATTGACATAAACATAGCTGGCTTCTGTCTACCCGTAAACGTAAATGATTTAAAGGCCCCGTAGAATGTCTGGCTTTCATATCAAAGCATCTTTATTTGAAACAGATGAGTCAATACTGAAATAGTCACCTATTGTTATTGTTATTGAACCAACTACTTAGCATTAATTCAGCGATTAGTTATCACCTACTTACATTCCCATATGTGTGTGTGTGCGCATGCGCGTGTGTTGTGAGAGATAGAAAGAGGAGCAGACGCGATGGCGCAAAATTCAACCATTCATCTCCATTAGCACGACATGCTCTCTGATGGGGCAAAAGGACTCAGAAATGTGAAGTATTCCAGTTTTGAGCTGATTGACTACACATGGTTTCTAAATATATTTATGCCAGAACTATAGACCACAGCTGAAGTACATATAGCAACCAAGTAATTACGTAATGAAGTTTTGGAATAGCACGATCACTGCTCTGACTCATCCACCTGTAATGTTAATAGTAACTGACTGGTTCATAGTGTGTGTGTGTGTGTGCGCGCGCGCATGTGTGTGTATATATGTGTGTGTGTAGATACAACATATCAAAATATAACTCAATACATACAAAATATATATATATATATTTGTATGTATTGAGTTATATTTTGGTATGTTGTATTACTTTTATATATATATATATATATATATATAAAACCAGTGTACATATGATCCATGATGTGGTGTACTGTAATCAATTATAACGGTATCAACATGGAATGCGCTTCTCGCGCAGATAGCTCAGAGAGATGTTCACGAGTTGAACACAGAACGAGAACAATTCCATTCGAGTCCGGGTAGATTCTGGTAATGTACTGAAACTGGCCAACTCGGCTACAGGATGAAGATCATCCAGGTTAAACAAATAGCGATGGATTATTACAACTGGCAGGGATAAACACCAAACACTGACCCCCCCCCCCTCCCACAAAGTGAGCATTGTGCCACGTTAAAGAGGTATTTATGTTACAGTTAATCTGTATAATGGGGTAATATGTATATTGCCTGAAATATTCAGGTAATAGGTGTATTGCTAACTGAGATTTAATACAGATCACCTGAAATTTTCAGCTAATATGCATATTACCCGATTGTACAGATTAACTGTAACATATACACACAAGAAAGAAAACTGCAAGGTATTTAATGTTCTTAGCCCTAACCTATATATACATATATATATATATATATATATATATATACATTTAAGACCCTTTTTGATTTGCAGGACTGAATTCAGATGTTAATAAATAAAACCTTTTATTAAAAAAACATCGCAGAAATATTAGTGATAATAATAATAATAGATTATACTAAAACATAGCAATAGTATAAGATTGCTAATCGTTACTGATTGAATATTGGCATGTAGCCACCAATAAAGGTGCTCTGATAAATATGATACCGCAATTAACTAAGACAGTAATTAACCAATACGTTTAGACTAAACAAAACCAACCTTCATGAATGAACAACCTTCTGTTCTACAAATACTGGATCATCTGGAGTCTAGTAATAGCCGTTAACTGTTTAATTACTGGATCCGGATGGGTGGTATCCGAGTATCCCTTAATCATAGTCAGAACATCAACAGAAAAGTTCTGTTTGGTGCCGTGTGCAGTTAAAGCAGCTGGGGTTCACTACTGGATGGTGAGAGTCTCGGGTCATTTCTGGGCGTTCATCGCATTCCATGACCTCAGATTCTGGGCCGAATGCGAAGATTGGCGGTTTTCAACATTGGATGGAGGTACTTAACCGATTTGAAGGCAAACGGGAAATTTCATCCAGAAATAGCCGTGACAGCACCGGGAGCTGCAATGCCGTCACGTGGCGACTGGTTCACTCATCCATAAAAACGAGAACCCCTCACAGCATGAGATGGCTGTGCGTTTGAGTAACGCTCTGCGCCTATAATGGCGGTACGCAGTGTATGCTCCATTGGGGGTTGAGGTGGTGCCCTGGATTGGAACAGGTCTAAGTCAGGGGTAATAATACTGTAAAACGCATTAGAGTAGCTATCTAGCTGAATAGGGCGCTATATAAATGTCACGTATTATTAATATAATTATTAAACAGTGAGAAAATACGACACAAAGGGACGCTGCCATCTGATAGTTCTTTTTAATGTCGCTAGGATTAAAGGAAATTCATATTCAATTGTAGATGTACAGTTTCACACATACAATTTCGAACTATAATAAAGTAGAAATATATATCATATAAGGTACACCCTAACTGTGGAAAACACAGGTCATTTCTGAAACAAAGAGGAGTTTGTGGCCAAGAAGAGATCGGATGGGGGGGGAGTGCCTATACGTATTCCGACAGCGCAATAGGGTCAGCGGGTGGAACGGGGACTGGATATTTACAGAAAGAACTTTAGAAAGATTTGCATTTAGAAACTTTTATTTTTCTTATTCGCCCACTTCAATCAACATTTAAATAAGGGGCGATGCTTAGAATAGATTACCTTTGTTTAGGTAACGAAATTAGGACGATCATGTAGCAAACAATATATTAAAGGGAATGAAGGGATACAAATTATAATTTGAACCGCTACTCAACGCTGAAGTAATAGCTATTTTATACTCGTGCATTCTGAGTCTAATCTATATTCCAATGGCGCCTCTGTGGTCTAACTAGTAGTGCGTTAGATCACAGATCACAACCACATGAATTCGAATCTCGGCTTGGGCATATCTGAAGGGTGTTTCATCTTTGACTTGACTTTACGAATCCACAACCAGGAGATTTGTATTGCAGTGCCCCAACCAATTTGCCACCAGAATGTCTTGAAACAACATGCAGGATCTCAGAGTAGGCCAATTCTGAACCTTCAAACCTGTAAGCCCGATGTTTGTCATTGCATAGTATTTGTAATCCAATATTAGAACATTTTTCAGCGATATAGCCATTAGCGCCCCACAAAAGCATGCTGTCCATCATTAATCTGGCTTATAGTTGTGTCATTTATGTGGCAAATTATCACCTGAACATTCTCTTGACTATTTGATTGTCACAGTAATTATAATATTACACTAGAAATTTCATTTTATTATTAACCATAAATGGATGTATTTATAATCGAAGGAATCCACCTTATCTGTCTGGGTGGTCCAAAGCTGTTGTCATACAAAAAAAATATTTTCTGTTATGGGTCAAAAGACATAAAAATATATAAATATTGATATAATTTTGATTATTCAGTTTTAAACTACCTCCTAAAACATGTTGTCTCATATCTTTGTACACAGAGCAGAGCAGGTCATAGCAAAGTGAGATTCGTTTTCAATTACTGCTGTATTATGCCCATAGTATAATATATATATATATACATATATATATATATATATATATATATATATATATATATATATATATATATATTCTTTCATCTCTTGGCATTGAGACAGTACTGCGTCTTCCCGTCTGATTCATAGCCGATGTATGGTTACTATCTAAATTTTATCATAATTCATATATAAACTTCTTCTCTCTCAAAACATCAGGATATTTAATGGACTCAAAAATTGATTTTCTATTAGTTTATAATTGTAATTTCCCATTAACATTCCATTCCCATGTATAACAATGTTGTTTATGAAAGGTAAAATTTACCTTATTTGATACTCCTATTATCTGTTATAGGTTATTCAGTGTGTTTTGTTGGCATTCAATGAATTAATGGTGTTTTGTAAAATTATACGATGAATTAACCAGTCAGATATTAGGTATTTAAAAGACAGTCATTGTTTATAAGATGAACAATAGTTTACACAAGATTACTGTCGAGGTTCTACAAAACAAATGATAACACACAAACATAAAGTGAAGATATTTCAGTAAAAATTGGATATATATATATATATATATATATATATCTGTGTGTGTGTGTGAGAGAGAGAGAGTGTGTGTGTGTAGGTGTCTAAATATATATACATCTCTGTTATCTCCAATGCTACCATCATTATCCAAGTATGTAGAGTACCTGTTTCTTTCTACATTTTGCTGGAGCCAGTCATCTCAATTCTGACTCCTTTCAAAGGAATTCTGTCAGACATCTGTGGCTTTCTAAATGAGATTTCTACAGCTAAAAAGGCATCTAACATCTTCTGATCTAATTATAGATACCACATAACACTAAAAGGTTTAATGTATGCTGATCAGCGCCTCTTCACACACACACACACACACACACACACACACACACACACACACACACACACACACACACACACCATGTAGTGCTTAATAAATAGTGAATTTTCATTATGCAAACTAGGAAAAAATTACATTTAAGTCAGTATGTGTTGTTGTTTGTTTGCTTATTTTGATGACAATATACTACATTACATAAAAGTATTTATATCATTACCAATATAATGATCAAATATTTCACATGAACTTTGCTGCAGATTATCTGATCATCAGTGAATCTACATTTTCAATTTGACTTGTGTGTTAGTTCTGATCCTGGTATGTACTTGTAAAATAGTAAACATTCTCCTATTTCACTGTAGAACATTAAATACTTAAAATAAACAACAAAGTACTTAAAAGGCTATATATATATATATATATATATATATATATATATATATATATATATATATATATATATATATAATATATATATTGTTATTATATAAAATTAACACAATCAACAAGTCACAATAAAAGTAAATAAACTACACTTTCTAGAAGATCTAGCATTATGATAGTGAAAAAAGATACTAACTTCATAAACATACTAACTGAATTAGAAACTAATTTTGAAAATATAGTAATACTATCATATAAATATTATGAAATATACTACAAAGATTAGACGCTGTGCCTTCAGAATCTATAGCCATTAAGTCATATTAAAGTAAACTAGTTAATTGCTTTAATAAATTATGATTTTAAAACAAAACAAACTTGTTGAGGCGCTGAAAACGTATTTAGTAGGGGACACATTCAGTTTTAAATACAACAATTGTAATAATAAATAATTATAATAATAACACCTTGGTAAAAACAATTATCTTAATGATACACTAGTAATTAATTCAGGCATTATTAAGTGGGGGTTTTAATCAGTACAAGAGGCTTTAATCTAAATTAACCACAAAACTGTACTCTACAAGGCTCAGTCTCTAAAAATAGGTGCATGGCCAGTTTATCCTCGGGCCGATTAGTGTTTTTAAATTCTGAGCCAGTACATTTCAACTTAGTCATAGGTATATTGCCATCAAAAAGCTAATTGAAATAGTTTGTTTGTGATGCTGAAATGGATCTTTCACGAACGTTGTATATTTGTTTGAAAAACCTAAACACATTCAGCCTTCACTCAACCTCTAGTCTGTAATGCGTACTGTTCTCTCATTCTGATATTGTTTCTCAATAACCGATCTCCTGGAACAATATAGCTACTACCCATAAGATGTAGCCTGTACTAGACCAGGTCCAGATGTGGTAATACTGTATCCGGAATGGACTTTTTCATGCTAACAGGCAATATGCAGTGTGTGTGAAGGGGGGTCTCCCTATTTATCACACACACACACACACACACACAGACTATGTGAAGCAACCAGAGAAATGGTCCAAAAGATTCTAAAACATATATTTTATGTTCACTTGCCAGTATAAAACAGTAATGATACGTTATTATGAGACTGGGGTCTAGTTCTAAATTTTGTCCAATGTTTTCCGGCTGAAAAGCAATAGGATTGTTGACTTTGAAACCAGACGCTGTATATACGTAAGCATAATTTAGCACGGGTGATCGAATACTTGCATATCGCAGCAAGACATCACAAAGAAATGCCGGCTCATTGCGTATTGATCCATCGTCCAGAATATTTTGCAAAATATTTAAATTTCCATAAAGCAAAAGGCTTCTCATATAAAACAAAGAAAAACCATATCGTATGTAGTATATTTGGCTGTCAAATCAGAAGATTTTCTTTTTTTCACTGAAGATAAGAAACTGCCTTCTTGGCTCTTACCCGTACAATATATACAGGATTACAGACAATGACCTTACTGTATTTGGTTGTTGCCGAATATAATCCACATTAATCCGATCACCGCCTGTTGTGGTTAAACGAAGTCGTATTGCTTCCAGAGATAGCAAAAAGACAATGGATACGGACATGTCCAATAGAGAACGGCTTATCTTCCGATTATCTGCTCTAAATATGGAACTGTTAACAGAGAACAGAACGAGCTACATAGATCTTGGCGGCACAAACCGGACCAATCGTAGCGAATCATTATTTACTTTGGCTTTATTCAGACCCAAATGGTTAATAACTTGTAGCTATTCGGCATTAACTGATTTCGGCTCAACGCAGCATTAGTCAGTAGTGTGATGTATGAGTGCAACAGAATATCTCTAGAATAATCACCTATCAGACCAGAAAATGGTCTTAATAACAACAATATACAGTAGGTGGGTAGGTATAGGTAGTTCTTCGTGTCACAAAGGTCATTCCGTTCTGTTCGCAAAATATACAGGATGTAGTTGGAACTCCTCGGATGACTAAGGCACTGCTTTTTTTCCAGAAGGGATTTATTCCAGAAGGGATTTATTCCAGTTTATGCCATCCCTGTAGAAAATAAATTCTATAAAATTACTTACAATAATCGTGTGGAATGTTATTTTTAACGGCCACCTTTCTGCTTCCTTTCAACTGCAGTTACTAGTATATTCCAGGGTTGTATTGTTTCTTCCGTGGACGCTAGTAACGGTAAACCACGGTAGAAACCGGGTTTTTTTCGTATATACGGAAGAAATAGTTTATTCCCTTCCATGTTGTGAAGAAATGGAACAAACTCAAGATAGTACAAAATCACCATCCAAATTTTCATTTGCCATTTTCAAATTTGACAAATAATAATATATTTTTCATGCTAGTCATATACATATGTACTTTTTTAAAATTAGAATAGGCTATAATCCTCGTATCCGTTGGTTTGCAACAAATCTTTGGAGAAAAATGGAAGAACAAGATATTGAAAATAATTATAGTTATTAATATTATGGAGGATGATCGTGATTGTAATTCGACATAAAGCTCTACTATTGAGATCAAGAAGCGTTTGACAATTAATATGCGGACAAATGAACAGCTATTTGCGAATTGGTTAATCTGCTTGGATCATTTGACAGCTATTATTTCAGCAAATGAAGACAGCTACAGGTAATTGCTAATTGATTAATCTGCTTGGATCATTGGGATCATCATTGTGCCATCGTCATTTATCTCTCTTGCATCTCTACTACTAGGAGCACCACCATCATCTGCATCTATTTAGAGAACATTCTCTTGTTTTGGTGCCATCCATACTAAAATAAGGAGCAGACTCGGCAATGAGAAGTCAGCTAAGTTAGTGTTCTGTTATAGGATGCTATATGAGGAAACCTTGATTCGGATTACTAGACCACTATTGAACTATATATGAAGTTGAACTTTGTCAATCATGATATCAAGATTGGCAATTTAATTACAATAAATATGCTGACAATACACCTTATTTGGTGTATATATATATATATATATATATATATATATATATATAATAAACATTGCATTGCTGGGTTGGTTGATTTAAATCATTAAAAGTGACACTTAGTAAGTTTAGCTAATACATTAGAGGGGGATAATCATCAAACAATAGCAACACCATTTAAATCACATGAAGTCACAGCTATCTTCTCATTGGTTAGTGGGGCATGACATTGAATTGTTTATACAGTGGAGTGGAGAATATCATATAATTTTGCATTGTTTGGTTACTGTATCCCTTGGGAGTTTCTTCCCAACTTCTTCCTGGGAGAAAGGTTTTCTTCACAGAAGAAATGTTTTCTTCCCAGTTAATACCCATGGTAAGGGAAGAAATACCTTTCTTCCAGGAAGAAACCCAACCCTGGTATATACTCGAGGGGATCCATTCTTTTGCCCCTCGGTCTTTAACCCCCTAGTTACTTTGGCGCATTAGTGTGACTTTGGTGATTGTGAATGTAAATTAAACCAAATAAAATCACACGCTTTAATCGCAAATTTTATTATTGTTTAAACCGGATTGTCTGTCCAATGGCATTTTTCATATTTTGGTAACTATATCACATGCTTTAATCGCAAATTTTATTATTGTTTAAACCGGATTGTCTGTCCAATGGCATTTTTCATATTTTGGTAACTATATCACATGCTTTAATCGCAAATTTTATTATTGTTTAAATCGGATTGTCTGTCCAATGGCATTTTTCATATTTTGGTAACTATATCACATGCTTTAATCGCAAATTTTATTATTGTTTAAACCGGATTGTCTGTCCAATGGCATTTTTCATATTTTGGTAACTATATCACATGCTTTAATCGCAAATTTTATTATTGTTTAAACCGGATTGTCTGTCCAATGGCATTTTTCATTTTTTGGTAACTATTCTCAACAACAATTGCAATTATGAGCAGAAAGAGACCTGGACCCATTCTCAATATAGCTGAAGCAACTATGGGATGGTGTCTTACCTTTCCGAGATAACAAAGTAACATTTTAGCTGAACTGATAAATGACATATATACAAATATATCGAAAATTAGAGTCAACGAGTCATTTCAGGTGCCGCTGTTCATTATACCTTTTACACGTTAGGGAACTCTGGATATGTCATGGGATGTAATTACCATAATAATACCCCCCCCCCCCCCCGAAATGTACTTACTAATATCTTCCCAGTAAAATTGTCACTGAAGAAACCTATTTCTGTCATCATCCTAGAAGAAACAGGTTTCTTCCAGAAAGTCAACCAAACCCGTGCCATGATACTGAAATTCAAATGCGGACAAGGTGACTTTTATCGGGTTTTGTAGCAAATCATTAACCAATCATGGGTATAAATACCAACTGAAATTTGACATAAACAATGAAATAAAGAGTTCTTTCCTCAAATAAAATAGGAAATCATTTAGTCTTCATAATTAATATCAGATTTAGCGCATCGAGCAGTCATCAATCTTCACTTGAGTTGTATTTAAATAACGTCTTAAATAGTTCCACAAACACTTCCTCATCATGCCTGGTAACTGATGCTGTCAATGGCTTAGACAAAATCTTACTTCATTGATGGCTGTAACAGATGAATTCATTTTCATAGACACACATACACATATATTATATATATATATATATATATATATATATATATATATATATTGTTTTATTTATTTATAATTGTGTTTGTTATTACAACTGTTTTGGCTGTGCTTTCAACAGTTAATATATTACATTTCAGAATGTCCAATACAGCAAAGAAAAACTTCTTGTTTAATTTCTATAAAATTTTGAACATAATATGACAATAAAATAGGCAGTTCTGGATAATCAATTTGGAAGCCATAAGTGGTTATAAAATCTGCTATGGCTTCTCTGAAGGCTAAAATAAACAGCAGTGGAAAATGAAAAGCGTCTCGACTACAGATATTAACCGTATTATATAACATCTCACACAGAAACACACACGCACACACAAATGAAACACAGTTCGATTAACAACAACGGATTGGACATTCTAAATATGCAAAAATACAATTGTTTTCATTATCTAAAAATGTGCAAAAATGCAATTCAGTTTTTTGTCTTTAAAAATATTTGTGTGTGTCCGAATAAAGATGTTTACAACAATAATGTAACACCATTTATAAGTTACAATGTTAGCTTGCTGGTTAAACTATAACCAGCAAGACGACTTGAACCAACATGACAGCCTCATATTATGAGCTAATCATCAACAGAGCAGCACCGTGCTAGCTTTACAATCCTACACCATTACTAATCAACAACATATTACGACAGTGCCTGAAGAATGAAGACTGTATGCTTAATGTTGTAGCGATAAAACTATGCCAAAGAGCAGCGATACAAACGTTTTGGATCAAAGATCAGTTAGTTTACAAACTTCAAATCGTGAACTGTATAATCTAAGTCCTCCTGTTGCTATTAGTTGATCCGATTAACCTAACAGCTGCTGCTACATCCCTGAGATACATAGCAGCTGCAACCATTTAAATTATCTTTAAAGGATTATTCTCAAGAGCCGAGAGAGAATCCGGATACTAGTGACAGCTAAGAAAGATAAGATACAAAATAAATTTAGTTTAGTGCAAATCTACACTAGAAATATTCATAATAAATTGAAAGAATGATTTTAGACGAAGATTAAAAGAAGAATAACTCCCTACAGATGTCAAGCTACTAAATTCTACTAGGTATCACTTTAATACTATTAAACATTAGTACTTATAGTAGAAGTATATGTTCTAATCATTAATAATTTGTTATCATCGTGGGCGGCTCACCCCCCCCCCCCCGGAGGACGTAATACACTCTGGCGGTGACCACCCTTGGGGTATTTCGGCTCCACCTTTCCGTACTGATCCCTTCTGATGAGTGGCGGGGGAGGAGGCGTTTTGGACAGCCCCTCAGTAAAACGGACCACACTGGATTTAAGTGCTTCCGCTTTCTTGTGCTATCCCTGTTTCATGATCATAGATCAAAGAAAATCTAATTATTTTAATTCCAGATTTAAGAATATATTGTCTATAATTAGATTGCATGTACTGTTTACCAGAGAATGATACCAATAATTAATGGTAACGTCTTAATCTATTTAAATCACGTGTGACGATTTTCACATTGGAGAGTTGTATTTTCTGTAACATGTCCCTGTAAATTTTTTCCCGTTCTTAAGCACCATCATGAAAAGATAACTAAATTGTAAAAGGAAATACTACTAGTGAATACGTCCACCGGCATCTGAATCTGTTTTATGTTATGCCTACCCTATCTACAACACTTTCCTTTGAGTATGACGAACCAGGGGTGAGTGTCGGGTCGCCCACGTCATTAGGGCAATAGTACTCAGCTTTTAGAATCTGTGGGGGGTTTCTGTAGCTCAACGCTAACTGGATTGTCCCGGAACCCACACCTTCCCGAGGACATATATCCGTCTATCTAAATATATATGCAGTATTAGTTTAACTGATAAGGGTTAGAAAAAATAGTTTCACGTAGCAGGCAAGTTAGGTTGGACAATCTTTCCAGCTACACCTTATATTTTCATAGACTTAATCATGATGAGGCGGATTGAGGGTTCTGACAGGAGACGCTCTCAATAGGAACGTATGAGAGCGTTTACTACAAACAAGAAACACTCAAATAGTTCACCCGATTTCCAGTTAAATACAAATCCAAGACCCAGTCCGACAAACAGGAAGTAAAAAGTTACTAAACAACGCATGCGCCAAAGCGCGTCTTCCTGTTGCGTCTGCTAGAAAACGAAGATCGAGCCCTCACGAGCGTAATAAAACTAAACAGCCTACAGTTGAGTATAAAACAGATGTACATATCTAATAAAATATATAAACCTATATAATACACAATCTTGTTATCCCATATATATATATATATATATATATATATATATATATATATATATATATATTTTATATCCTGGTAATAATTTTAATTGTTAGAAAATAATCAAATTAGCGTAACATTTGGACCACGTCCGTTAATTTGTAGTTTATCTCGGTAAGAACTCAGAACTGGACGATTAAATTGGTAAAAGGAAAAAACCTATAAATGTATAGAATATTAGAAGAAAAAATACAAATATTTAATCGTTATTTATCACAAACATCACTTAATCCTGAACTGTAAACGTGGGGGGGGGTCTTGATTAACATGTTTTTATATTAAAACCTAATACAATCTGTAGTGGGTGAACAATTGGATTACTGAATAATGAGGCATGCCGTGTGTACGCGCGTGTGTGTGTGTGTGTGTGTGTGTGTGTGTGTGTGTGTGTGTGTGTGTGTGTGTGTGTGTGTGTGTGTGTGTGTGGTGCACATGCAAGTACATATATGCCTAGCCCTGTGCCGTGTAGATATAGTCGGCAGTACTCGGGCATGGCTTAGCCAAACATTGCATTACATCGCTCCGAGAAGGCTCGCCATCTCAGAGAACAGCCAGATACTTACCGCGAAATGTTCGCCGAGCGCAGTCGAGTCAGACACGCGACTATATTTAGCTCAGCATCTTGTACAGTTCTGGATCTATCGGCTTCCGGACACCCTCCGACACCAGGACGGCAATAATCCGCGATTTGCTCGATCGTTTACTCCTGTTTCTTAGACCGTGCTTGCTCTTCGCGAGTCGGTTCCTGGAGTTAATATTGGCGATTCGTTGAAAGTTGCGCTCGCTTCACGTTTATCGAACTCCAACCGATTGTATTGGTTTCGATCCGACTCGCTCACCCGGTTGGACTAATTAGCGTCCCGACGCACGCCGTATATCAGTGTATGGTATCAGTGCGGTAATTATCATTGGTACAAATGATGTTGTCGATATTCCGCGGTATATGTTACATGGCATGGAACGAACGAACACCGTTGGTCGATTGACAGGTTCTGGTCCTGGAAAAGAACTACGGCTCCTGGCTCTCGCACTCTCTCTCTCTCTCTCCGGCTCAGAGCTCCCGATGGTTACTGCTAGGCCTACCTGAGGTAAACCTGAGATCGAGAGAGCGAGAGAGAGCTGGCTCGCGGCAAATCATTCCTCAGGAAGCTCGGAGAGAAGGGGGGGTGTAATGAGCCACTGGGGATAAAAATACCTCGCCACGGTGTGTGTGTGTGTCTGTGTGTGTGTGCGTGCGTGCGTGGGCTAGTCTGGCTACGGGAATGCGGGAGGGACCGGATAGCGCCGTGTGGGAGTTGGCACTGACTTCATCTACATCTCGTTTACGAAAAGTTTCATTTCAACACCTGCGCTTCATTGAATAGTCGGCTACTGACTAACGTAGATATAGATACCTTACTACAGAATAATTATTAAAACTGGGATTCGTCCGAAAAATAACTGCTTGCGTCACAATATAATCGTAATAGATGTTCAATCGGAGCTAACAAGGGGGAGTGTGTGCGCGCGTGCGTGTGTGTGCACTTTTCAACGAATCCTTTAACACCCTTTTTGCGGTTTTTTTTCTTCTCACTTTTAAACATATTCAGTCTTTATCATACGATATTAGCTGTGTATCTCTGCGTAACGGATTATTATCTTTTTGGGTCACCATGACACTAATCCTTCCGTTATTACCCGTCTGCACCAGGAGACGACAGGGTGTGTCATAAACAAGAAGATCCAGAGGAGGTAGAGGTAAACGGTAGATTTGGTAGCGTGCTGGACCACAGATCACTACCACTCGTCTTCGAATCTCGGTGTGGGCATATCTGAGGGGTGTTTCATCTTTGACTTCGCTTCATTAGCTTCGGAGGTCGCTCGGCACCATTTAGCCTATACCGCGTGTACAAAAGTGGCCGTAAAACATCAATCATCACCTTTACAGGTGAGCAGATTCTGACGAGTATGGATACAGAAACAATGTAAACATTAATCAGCATCAATTGTCATTGATCACGCCCCGAAATAATACTTATTCTAGCCTGACGCCGTAATAACGTACGGTGATAAGTTACGGTCTTCAACGTAGCTCTCGATTTGATGTACGATATAATTGTCGACGCTCTGCTTTATTTGATCTGTGGAATGTGCATTGGTTTGTGTAAACATTGTGATTTGTATAAGCGCGTTGTCATAACATGGGAACATTAGACAAATAATTCTAAATCAGGATGTCACATAACAAGGTCCAGACACTTATTTTAGTTCCGGTATATATATATATATATGGATAGATAGATAGATAGATCAACCATCTTAGAAATATTTAGGCTATATAATATCGTCTATCACAAAGAAATCGGGGCATTTCGTGGAAACTAGAGAACCCGCTCGGACGTTTTTCATCAAATCCGGAGCGAAGATCGTCGAAACATTCCCTCTTCGGCATGCTCGGAAATAAGACGAGAACGGCAGCCAATCCGGAAGATATTGCTGAGCTGATGCTATTATAGTTCCAGAAGCGTGATATCGGATCGGCCGGTTCCGGCGTTCGATCTTTGGCTATCTACGTACAGCGGATGTGACTTTGATCGATAGAGGTCGCTGCTTAGTGTAGAGAAAGTCGACGTTTACGTGTGAGATACCGCGCGACCTGTTTAATTGTGGGGGCGGAGCCGTGATGATGGTAATTGCAAGAGCTTTGGTTATCTGATGTTCAGTCAAAAATGTTTCCGAACAGTGCTGAATGAAAGCTCCTTCATGCCCACAGAGAGAGAGGGGGGCTAGAGGGGGGGGGGGGGTTGTAAGTAAGTAATTTAGTCACTAATAACATCGTGATACAATAATACAGATACATACTATGTGAAATTATATATCAATAAATGTTAGCCAGGACAACCAATAGCCTTAAAGGCTGTCTTCCCCGGCGTCACAAGACAAAGTTAAACACAAATAAATCACAATGTTTCGAGATGATGATGATTGGTGAGTGATGGTGATGGTAGATGAATCTAATGCATCGGTATGCTGCTGTCCGATCATGGAGTCTGTCGCTAAGGTAAGTGAGCCTGGAGGGGAGGAACACCAAACATCAATGGGAGAAAGTAGGCACGGGGTTGGTGCGATGAGAAATTACTAATAGTGCCAGGGGAGTAGGAATTAGCTAGCTCTAAAAGTGTATTTGATTCAGCTTAAGTATCTATCTATCTATCTATCTATCTATCTATCTATCTATCTATCTATCTATCTATCGATATATCTGTATTTATGTGGGTAAATGATAGATGGGGTTCAGTGTGTCCGTCCACGCGTGTGTATATATATATATATATATATATATGTGTGTGTGTGTGTGTGTGTGTGTGTGTGTGTGTGTGTGTGTGTGTGTGTGTGTGTGTGTGTTCATACCCACGCGCTTAAAAAGAGCCTTAATTTCCCCCCGAAAGTATAATATCTATCTTTGCAATCACCACGCTAATTTGAAATAATTACATTTCAGTTGATTTTTTAAAATAGTTTAGCCTTCGGCAAAATTTAGTTGAACTTAAACTGCGAATAGTTGGCTCCACAAAACTCTAAATGTCAGTAAAAAGACAAGAAAGTGGACACCAAAAATAACGTTATGGATCAAACTCAATCAGAACACGATGAAAGTGATGATGATGAAATTTCTGTGGATGTGAATATGACTCCAGATAATACAATAGCCTTGAATTCTATATCCAGTGATATATTCCTTCTTAGCACATCGTTTACCAAAAGCATAGACAATATGTATAAGTAAGTATTTTTTTAGTAAGTAAATTTATTTGCCTCCAAAAGAGATACGTGCTATAACAGCAATTAAATAAAATTATAATAACGTTTATATGTACATACACATATTGACTAGAATGTGTTGCTAAACCGGCGACAGAAAAGCATTTATCACATATCTGGTCTGTTTATATGGATTTCTAAAAACAAAAGAAACACATTTCCGAGTTGTTTTAAGATGGTGTTTAATTGTCTTCATGTAAGCTCCATATTGAACAAGTAGAAGCTTATTTGCATGAACCTAAATAAAACTAATTCTTATATTTCAACTGACTCGCACACATTCTGAATCTTGAGAGCTTGCAACAATGGATGAATGTCGGTAGCTCTTTAAACCAGTTACTTCTGCATTGTACGAAGCTGTTTTGTCTGGTAGACGCATTCTAAACCATACATCACTACAGGACGAACAACAGTATTGAATATGTGTGTAATGGTGGCCGAACCAATAACGCACAGGCCAGCTCCTTGTAGGGCATAGAATGCTCTGTGAGTTGCTTTTATGCGAGCCGTTGTATGGCTGTGAGGATCATTAGCCAGAATGGCACCAACGTGAGTTACGTTGTCATCTTCTACAAGGCGCATTCCTTCCAGATACCATCACACACTTCGTCTTAGAAGGATGGAAACGCAGTCCATGTCTGGTAATATACTCATTCACATCATCAATCAATGTTTGGAGATCAGGAACACGGAGGTTACACCTCAACAGATCACAAGTATGCGTCAACATAATTCTAGGACGACGTATATGGCCTGTGAGAACACAATTGGATGGAGAATTCCACCAAAAGCTGCTTCTGCGTAAAGTATACAAACATATGCAAGAGATTTGTTATTCAATAAGGATGTTAACTTTTTGAGATGGTTGTTGAAATGAAAATATGTCTGTACTGGTTTAGAAAAGTTGTGGAATGAGTAGTCCTTGGGTAAAAGAGTCAGCTACAGTTCCAAATCGGATAGACAATGTCATATGGTGATGCTGATGATGATTGATTTGCGGCTCACTGGTTTGATGGTGGTAGTATTGGGTAAGACCAACTATCAGAGCCCCGACGACAATGTCAAATATGAAACACCCTTCAGATATGCCCGCTCCCAGATTCGAACTCAGGTGGTAGTGATATGTGGTCCAACGCGCTACCAACTATCCCACGGAGGCGCCCCGACGTACAATGTCAGCATGTTGCAGATAACAGTCATAAGCTCTGTCTCTTTGGCCGATATGATATGTTCGGCAGTAATACGATCGATGCCTGCAGCATATTCTGTACGGAGGTTCTTCACGAACTGCAAAAGGTCAGACTCCCTCATGGTATAATTGGTATCCATTTTGTCCTTCAAAGATGCGTGTCTCGCAATGACAGGTTTCCTGATTTCTCAGCTTTCCTGATTACATCACTTCTATGTCCGGTATCAGAATAGTAGTTATGCAGCGTGTCGAACTTGATATCAGAGACTGTAGAATCTACAGCGTAAATCCTGGAGTACACTTGCTACGGCGTACAAGGTTCAATTTGCCCAAGCTGCGGGTACCTAATTAAATATACAACCGTCTATACGGCAGTTGGGTGGTTTGGGCTACCGCATTACGACAAAGGTGACGATAAGCTTTCTTGGCTAGTTTGTAGCAGGAATAGAATTGATATGCAAGGAGATGACCAACAAATATCCAAATGTGGTGCCAGAAGCGCTGTCTATCCCTAGCTTGAAGACAGTCGCTGGTCCAGCAGTGTTTCATGTAATGCTTTCTATGACGAGTACTACAAGTTGCAAGGCATCGCACTTGGTGTTCACATAATCAACGACACCAGTAATGTTAATATCAGCGAGATAAGCCCATTGCGGCAACGGTTGGAAGGCTGATCAAACATCATTTGGTTAATTTCCGAATAAAATCGGATACAACCTTTGCAACACCAGACAGTTGCCTCTCAGCACCCGAGAAACGTATATCACACCCGCAAAATGCTGTGCCGAGCTCAGGGTCACACGATATTGCCAACAATATCGTGATTAGAAACCTACTCGAGACAGCTTCCGAGAACTCAGAACACAATGTAAATGCATTACTGTAGGATGTTCTTAAGCCGAAGGATCTTAAATGTGTCAGCAGAACGAAAATCCGCTTTCAGTAATAACACGTCTGGAGTAGTTCTGGCTAAGATGTTGTCCTTTGAGCACAAATCGCAGTTGATGAAAACAAAACAAAAAATCACAGAAAGACCTTCCAAGTCACAAGAACGTTATGATACACCGAAATAAATCCTACCAGCAAAATTAGATGGAAACCAATATGAGGGCAACAGTCAATGCAGTTGGTGATTACAAACGGGTAATGAAAGGTCCAAAGATCCAAAAGCCACGTGACTAGCAGCACAGCTGTTGACATAATGGTCGTAACCAGCAGCAGCTCTCCAATCTCCCTCCATAGGATGTTGGAATGTACGTTTATAAGTTTAGAGCAGCATGTATATATCTCATTTTAACCTGGATGTTTTAGTCGTCACTGAAACCCATCTTATGCATAACACTTGTCTGGATCTGGATGGATATCAATGGTAGTGTAATAATAGGATCGATGTCAATCCAGGTGCCAAGTCAGGATCTGGAGGTATAGGGATATTTGTGAAAGATGCAGTGTTATTGAAATGTAATGTATCCGTTCTGGATAGCAGTGTTGCATGAATACAATGGAACAATTTCTGCAATATACAGTCAGTTTAGGATATGTGTGTGAACCTTCAAGTGGATCGTCATCTGGTAAAAATGTAGAGGAATATTTCAGCGAGTTATTGGGTCAGATTTACCAATACCAGAAGCTTGGTATGTGTACGATACGTGGTGATTTCAACCCCCGGTGTGGTAGCATGCAGTATTCAATATATCGGAGGTATTTATAATACCTCGCCACGGAATATAGTAGATTATACTGTAAACTCTCACGGTCAGCTGTTCGTGGATTCTTTCTATCCGCTAATTGTTGTATCGTGAATGAACGTGGTACATCAGATGATTTTGCGTCGATCTCTACAAAGGGTCTGGCAGTTGTTGATTATTGTGTAGTGTCCCACGAATAAATGTGAGAGATTGGTGATTACTCAGTGACACGACATAGAGATGCTTACACATTATCTGGCTGTATTTCATAGATGAACCAACAGAAAGTAATTCCGGATCATTAATTACTTAATTGGATACTAAATTGGTATAGGTCAGGAAAGAACTAAGCAAATTCCAATGGACCCGGAGCAAAATGATGGATGCGTGCTGACAGACACAGACATTGTGCTGAGTAGATGATTATGTCAAGGCGCATTAGATCAACATTAGCTAGGTTTAGGTGTTTGCATTAATTAGGATCGAAACCGGTAGATACGTAACCCTGTACTCGCAGCAAATAGAACTTGAAATAGAGGATGAGTTTCGTGTTTTAATGAGAGATACATTGTACGATGATCTTCTTATTCTTCTATGTGGATTATTCACAAAGGGCTTCAGTTTCAACTAAATGTTTCAAATGTTCTGAGCGATGAAGATAATTATATTTATCTAATAAGCAACTGTGATGTTGTTGATTCTATTGCCAGTACCCGGGGGGGGGCTTCGTGGTCTTACTGGTAGCGCGTAGGATCACATATTACTACCACCTGAGTTCGAATCTCGACGTGGGCATATCTGGAGACTGTTTAATCTTTGACTTCGCTTCATTACCGTTGGAGGTCGCTCGGCCCATTTAGCCTACCAAGTGCACAAAAGTGGCCGTAAATCACGAACCATCATCATCAACTCTGCCAGTATCCTGAATAAAATCCATATAGGAGGGATATATATATATATATATATATATATATATATATATATATATATATATATATATATATATATATATAAATCGGTGATTTTTAATGTTCTTGCAATGTAAGTATAATATTGCAAGATTTAGTTTTTATTAATATAATTTCATGTCTCTCATAACTGAAATAAATTGGTTTACGCATATATTTTATTGTCATAACTTTGAATGTAACTTGTATAGTGCATACACAAATATATTAAATATATTATCTATCTATCTACATTATTTTAATATCACTTTGCTTACGTCACTCCAGAACAACTTCCTCGCAAAAAGTTCTCGATTTAGACTGTTTGAGTTCAGCTGAAAGTTAACTAACGTTAAGTTGTTATGGGCCTAAAATTTGCTGATAAAAGTAATTAGATAAAATCTGGATATAAGTTTATTTAGTGCGACTTCGAAATCCACTATTAAATATATTACTCCGCCACAAGCGACGTAAATATCCTGATTAGGGCGTGGAAAATCAATGGATTATTGATTCAGAAGAACACGATAAAGAATTATGGTTTTGAGTTGGATTATAAAAAGAAGAAAAAAAAACAGACACAGCAATAGTGAGCTCCGGTGGCCTAGCGGCTAAGCACCCGGCACTTGGTGCCAACGGTCGCAGGTTCGAACCCCGTAAGAGGTCGAAACCTTTCCAGGGATTAATTTCTCGGCTCACTACATCGTGGGTGGTACGTAAATGGCCTGGTTCCGAGGGAGTAAATTTCTCAGACGGCTCTTTTCTACTCCCCTGAGTGGTGGGGGAGGAGGTTTCTCAACCACTCCAACATAGAGGCTGTGCCGATTAAGCGACAGCCTGGGGATTCTCCCCGAACAACAAAACCGACGACACAGCAAGTTAAATTTAATATGAAGTAATCTGCTAAAATACATTACTAATTAGTTGTTTGATTTATTGCTAAGACTAGACGAAAGAATTGGCCTTTCATTGAGTTAACTAGCGTTTAAAGGGGTCCACTAATTTGTTTTAACATTTCACGGCCACTGATAATGATCAATGCATTTCACATAACAACACAAATTTATTCACAAACAATTTCAACGCTGACACTGACACTGACGTTGCGCCGACACCGTCACTACAGACATAATAAATACAGAC
>JAODUP010000706.1:142500-253301 GCA_025642065.1 Paralvinella palmiformis | reverse complement strand
AGTGTGTGTGTGTGTGTGTGTGGGTGAGTGTGTGTGTGTGTATGTGTGTGTATCATTTTATGTGTTTATGTATTTGTGTGTCTGTGTGTGTGCTCGCGCTCATGTGGGTGTGCATGTTTATGGAACCTATCAAGTAATCCTCTATTTTGCTCATGGTGCCTTTAATTTATGTATGCACGTTATATATCTAGTACATTATACTTTGAATCCTACATAATTTCGGATGGTGTACTAAAAAAAACATTAAAGGAAATCTCCTTGAAACTGTGATCTTTCAATTGCATTATGTTTATGTATCGATGTGTTTGTAGGTTTGTTTCAGAAACAAACAGCATCATACAAATTGACTACTGTCATTATTACAAGATAATGCAAACAAGAAGACATATCATTGTTTCTTGTAAGATATTTCTAGTAACATTTAATATTTTAAAAGGTTTTCGTTCCTTGAACCAGTGATAGTGTATAACGTATCTTAATTGATATACTCTAATTTTTTTATTTATAATGTTCTACTACAGACTCGAATTTCTATTTTCACTGAATATAGGTGTCATAGTGCTCTAGCTTGTACTTCATTGACCTTTAGTTATCTAGGTTACTTGCCTTACATTGCATTGACAGCAACAGTATATGAATAACGAACAAAAACTTACAAGTGACATATATATATATATATATATATATATATATATATATATATATATATATATATATATTTTGTACCACAACATAATGCATACATACAAGTGAAAGACTGCTCTGCAACCAGAAAATGAATGTATCCACGTATTCCTCAGATGTAATTATGGTTATTCGACCATCGTCCGTTGTAGAGCTGCCACCATGTTAAGTAGACCATTCCTCATTGTCAGCTATCGCGTCTTAACATTACCCCTATAGTGTATTGCTTGCATTAAAAGGAGCAAAGTGGGACATTGTGGCGTAGTGTTGTAGTATTACATCATTCAAATCCACTCATTAGCTTATACAATAATAACAACCTACCCCGAAACTGCATTGTAATTTGGTATCAGGGCACTCTTCTCGCTCACGACTACTGACTTCTTCATAATCATCGGAAGAGACACGAATAACAAGGCAGACACTGTCATCAAATCTCTTTTGGAATCGTTCTTTATGAGGAGAAACTCCGGTATTGGTGTGATGTTACAATGTAATTGCAAATAGTGCAACGATATTATATACTGAGGGTATATACTGTATTTAACGTTTCTATGTCTGATTGGGCCAGTTGGGGAATTGAAGTATTGAATTCAAATACATGGTGGATTTCTAATAATGATTTTAAAAGAGTTCATATCTTTTCCGGATATAAAGTCAAGTCAAGTCAATTCTATGCCAAGCTCAACAGCTGACTAACGGGTACAATCAATTAAATTTGTCTTCCAGTGTAATTGGAATTGATACGTGATTGAATTCCTAAAAAACTGGAAGGGGAATTATAGCAAAATATACCAGGTGTTAGGGCCAAGCAAGAACATAGGTACTTGAACTGTTATATTTATGATAATAATTACTATATGCATAAAACACTAATTTATAATGAAGACGTTTCGGCGACTGTGGAATTAAAATCATTATTCAGTCAGGCCTTAGTGTTGATCACTCCATGGCTGTCAAAAGCAATTATAACTGGTCTTATGGGTGGGCCATTCAATGGCTGTCAATTAACTTTATCATTTAGTCAACCCTTAATGTTGGTCACCCAAGGGCTGTCAATTATAATTACTGCTCAGTCACGCCTTAGGTTTAGTAACTCAGTGGCTTTAAACTAAAGTTATCAGTCAGTCAGGCCTTAGTTTTGGTCACTCAATGGCTGTCAATTACATTTATCAGTCATTCAGGACTTAGTTTTGGTAATTCAATGCTGATCAATTACAATTACTAGTCTGGTAGGCCCTAGTGTTGGTCCCTCCATGCTGTCGATTAAATTATAAGTCTGCCAGGCCTTGGTGTTAATCATGCATTGGCTGTCAATTAAATGTGTCATTCAATCAAGCCTTGGTGTTGGTCATTCAAAGGCGATCAGTCACAATTACTGCTCATTCATATCTTAGTGTTGGTCTCTAAATGGCTGTCAACTAAAGTTATCAGTCGGTGAGGACTTAGTTGTGGTATATCAATTGCTGTCAATTCCAATTATCAGTTATTCATGCCTTAGTGTTGGTCATTAAATGACTGCCAGTTAAATATATATCAGTCAGTGAGACTTAGTATTGGTCACATGAAGATACGTTGTAGTGCTAAAGGTTAATAGGGCCTTGATTGTTATAGGACAACTCCTGTGTTTGGTTCTTTCATTTAATTTCAGAAACACAAAATGCCGCAGACAACCAAGTCGCGTTGACGGGGGCTTTCAATAAAACATCAAAATAATGTATTACCACCCGCCACAGATCCTAAACCTAATCGTAGGTGACGTGATCATGGAAACAAGAAAGCAATAGCGACGCTACAACTACTAACCCTACCTCATAGTAAACAGGGTTTGATAAGGGAACAGTACAGATAGACACGGCAACATTGGTGGCTCAAGTCGCAATTCAAGTGATAGGGCAGTTACAGTATAGATTGTAGTATAGACGTCATCAATTTACTTTTATCGGGGGTCACCATGTTATGAAACCATGCTTTAAACTGTCATATATATAACTGTATGATGTAATTGACTGGACGGCTGAATTTAGTTTTTGTGGGGGAAGGGACAGAATATCACATTGCCGATAGTTGTTTATATGTATTCAAAAAATCAAAAGAACATAACATAAACCAAATGTAACAAGTAAATCGGGTCAATATGACTAGAATGTTGTTCATGCAATGACATGAGATAAGAATAAATAGTTCTATTCACATTAAGCAATAAAATGATACAGCTAAGTAATTAATTTTAGTACCTTTGTTGGAATGTTAGTTAACAAATAATTACATCCTATAGCTAATAAAGCAAAATCAGTAATAAATAAGTTTATCACAAGTGTGTTTGCAATTATTTTCCCAATGCAATATGTTACCATTTATTCACCCAATAATGTTTGAGATTCTATCTGGATTAAAGAGACAAAGCCTATGTTTGATGGCAGCTTAGTGATAGTGTGAGTTAATTTAATACGCGGATTCATTTCATATGATGAATAAGCCATCTTATTATATTATTTGTGATCACTGAAGAACATACTAGTAATAAAGGTATACGAGATAAATGGGGGCTAGAAGCAGCATCACTTGGCTCTGATGCTCAGTGTATTCAATGTATTGAAAACGTTTAAACATGGCATCTCTGGGATCGCGTGAAAGGTCTATATGTGGAGATTAAAGGATGTGCTTTGAACTAACATCTAGACCACCCAGCAGTCCGTATCAACAGTACTTTGAACTCAGATTACATAACAGCTTGTGTAGTATTACTAGATACGTATCTGCATGCAGATAGAGCATCAGAGACGATAAACGGTAGCTCCAGGTTTTTCGTAAATAGACAAAGATTATCTGATGACATTTCTCCAACATATAGAAGATGATTGTGCTGAAACAGCTAGTAATTTAGTTAGGTATAGAAATGACATGTTCATTCATTTTTACATGAACCGATGCATCATCACGTAAGTAGACGATTCATTTAACTAATTACGATATATGTTACCATGAAGTTCACGCAAGACTCTAAAACTGTGAATATTCTCACGCTAAGGTTTCGTTTACTAATATATTAATAATTCGTCCTGCCTTGTGATCGTAGAATAATTTTAAAATATCGATACATTCGTGTGTTCCAATAACACTAATGACTAATGCACGTCAATAAAATAATTACTTAATTTGATAGTTATGTACTAATTAGGGTTAATAGACACCTGTATTAGCATTTGTGATTTATAATTTGATGGGGGTATTCAAACCCGAGTGAATGCTGCTAAAACAAGGACGTGTGTTTTGGTTTCATTTATGTTGCCAATATTCTCTATCAAATAATTTAAGGTGTCGGTTGATAGCATAGTAGATTATAAATTAACTTATTGGTGGAAACAAATAACAAAATTCTTTGGAAGTTTGGCCCACTCTATTGGTGAAATATTACGAACGAAATAGGCAATTACGATATCCCTTTCTAATCAGCGTCAAATATATTTGAACCATATTAACTCTTGCCAATTTAAACACAACATTTTGCAATCCACATGCATGTTATGATATGGATATTTTTACAACAGACGTTAACTTCACATATAGGGTTGAAGATCAATTTCATAATTTGATAAGAAATAAACTATATTTATTTCGGGGAAACTTATTCAGGGAAAAGCGCCTTACTTGCAAATTAACATTGCTACGTGGTTAAGTGTGGTTAAATTATCTCTGTATATATAATGCTATAGTAATGTTTACTGAACTATGAAAAAATCCTACAAATAATTAAATAAGTTTGCTTCAGCTTCGTATCCCGAACATTTCAATACCCTTTTCACAACCACTGAAAACCGAAAGAAATAATAGTCTATTATTTTACTAAATAGCGTGTTAAGTTATGCTTAATATATTTATCTCGGTCAGTGTATTACATTACACCACAATACCAAATTAGCTACCATAGTCAAGACGTCTATATTTATTCGTCTTGTAACTTCGCTTCCTGTAACCGGTAAAGTGGATTTAGCTAATTAGGATAGGCAATAAAATCACGAAAAGCAATAAAATTACGAAAGGCAGCAAAATTCATGATTATTTTGACCTTCACAAGATAAGAAAACCACTCTAAAAACGGTTATAAAATATCAACTTTTAAGATTTACAAATTATATATTTTAGTAACAATATTTAAAATGTATTTAGTTTCTTTCAAAACCGATTTGAGTGAATACTACTTTTACTGAATCAAGATAATTGTGTACAAAGTATTCACAACACAGAAACTTTTAAAAGTAGAGTAAAACAGTAATAAATAACATTTATTAGAGTGACATTAGTCTGAAAAGCCCTTTTTAGGCATTACATAATGATGCCTAATATAGGATATGTAAAAATACAATACCAAATACGAATCATAAACGCATTTTCTAAATTTATCCTATATATTTGACAAAATCTGATGTAATTGCTGATGATTCCGTTCGAAATATTTATTAGGTCTGTCTGTGGAAATATTTTACATTTGACATTTAGAAAGTCATCTGGATAGAAAATGTGTGGATCAACCTCTGTCACTTATGAAGGTAAATAAATAGGTTAATGGATGAATCTGTCATGGTTTTGTGTTCGAAATTAATCACAATAACAACGCTTCTGAACGAAGCTGAGGAATATATGAAAAGTTATTGTCCTATTTTTAACCTAAATTTCATCTCCACATTTATTGGAAAGGCAGTAGCTATGCGTGTAGAATAACACATTGAGCACAGTGAGCACCATAACCTCCATGGTGTCAGTCTACTTATCATAACATTATTGGATATCTTGATGACAGATCCTTGACTGTGTTAATTATGTTTGATTTATCTGCATCTTTTCGATATAATATATCTTTCAATAGGAATGAAAGACTTTCATTTTCTACTTCCATTTTCATCAGGGAAAATGCTTTAACGCAGGAAAAGTTCCGATGTAAACATCATCAGATGTTCATTTTAATGTACCACGGGGGGTTAATGTTATGGGCAAGGAATCATCGTATGCATACAAAACAGTTCGTGAAATTATTTAACAGCATCACATTAAATATCATTCTCATACGCAAGTACACATGACTTTAAAACCGTGTGCTAAATATGGTGATATTTCATCTTCAATTTAAACTTGTACTGCAGATGTACATATTTGGACGATCAACAACATGCTGAAAATCAAATATCGATAAGACCGGATTTGTTATTTTCTCATCCAAGGAACATATGAATAATAGCGAGAGTTTTGTATTGAGGTAGAATCTAATTATACAAATTATTCCATACTTGTTAGAACTCTAGAGCTGATATTAAATTATAATCTAAGTCAAGTTATTATTAAATAATACATCTATGAGTTGTTCGTAATTACATAAATGATGAGGCATACACTACTTTAGTCCAAGCCTTCAACTGAATTGTGGCAATGCTTTCTGCGCTCTACATCTGGTGACATGTGCCATTAAAATCATAGATACAAAGCTAGGTTTCTTCCAGCTAAACTGTCCCCCTCTTCGTTTCAGATCGCTCTACAATATGTCATTTTAGACAACCAAACAAATGAGTGAAACTACACTCCTGTTTTTAGGCGATCAGTTCCAACCGTGTATATCAGTAAAAATGCTGTGATCTGAGTCCAGTTAAGTGTTAACAGTACCAAAAAGGCATACAGCAATTTGTGTAGAGAAATCTTCAAAATACATTCGTTATTATTATTATTATTAGTAGTAGTAGTAGTATTATTAATATTATTATTAGTATTATTAGTAGTATCATCATCATCATCATTATTATTATTATCAACATTATTATTATTATTATTATTTTTATTATTATTGTTATTATTATTATGTTTTTGTTGTTGCTGTTGCTGTTATTGCTATTACCCTGCATATAATATGCCAAATATTCCTATGTGTTTCTATTAGTTCATAATCTGATCCTTCACATTCCCTCAAGTGTTTAGGCGACAATAAAACTTCCATTAATTATTGAATATGTATGCCCCGATAGTTTGTGTATGAAATAATCTGGCTTGACAAGGGTCACACACAGAATAGACTCCTACTATGATGTAGTTCGATTGTCTGAAGAGGATCACATCTAATGCGTGGCCTTTTTTATGAATTGGCCTATTGATATGCTGAGTCAGACAACGTGAATCCAATATACTTCATAACCAAATGCTTTAGCATTATATGAAGTCGGCACCGGCTCACTGTTAGTTAATAAATTAGGCATGGAGGTAATTACACAAGGTTTAGAATGATACGCACTTACCCTTTGACAGCGGTTTTCTCATCACATTTGGATGCAAGTTATTTATTATAACTTAGTTCAGAACAGGCATAAGCAACTTTCAAATTCCATCAAACATATTGTAAGGGAGGATTACTTCTAAGTAGGATGCACTGTAAGGACATTCTAATTTCAGGCGAAGCAATTAGCATTATATGAATGGAGTCGAAATTGCTCGTTAGTTAACTCTTCATAAGTGTCGCCATACTAAAGAATATGGAGGTTTTGTTTCATTTGCCTTTAGATTCATTCTAGATATATGCATCAGAAAGCGGGTGAATGTTTTAATTAATGTTAATAAATGTTACATAACATTATATCGCTCAATGAAAATGCTTTCCAACTTGGTACATCGTCATTGATTAGAGGTAACATTCCTGATGATCAGTGTAATGCTTGTAGGGTATGGAATCGTGGATATTCTGAATTGTTCCAAATATATGAAGCTTTACCTATTAGCTAACCCGGAAGGTAATATAATACACTTTGTATCTAGTATACTATACACGTGGTCACTGATGCATATCGCAGGCTGTTAGCAACGAAGTCCTGACACAGGATGTCATTGAACTATAAACACAATCATTTTATAAATACTGAGTTAGGTATCACTTCCACAGTCTCGAACACGGCCTTCTAGAGTGCACCTAGAAAAGCGGAATCCTGTTGTAATCTGTTTGTGTATATGGATCAACAATGATACCATCGCTGATATAACATGACACACATTGAAATGAACACCAAATGGTATAATAGACACTTTCAGCTGTACGTGACACAGACATTACTTCTAACAAACACCGTATTAATTGTGCACACTACGTTTTGAGATTGCTGAATTTCCCATTTAATACATACCACACTGAAAAACAGTATGTGTATGGACCCCTACTAAACAAATACACGTATCCAACATTTATTATGATAAATGTGTCACACGCAGATGTAATGTCAATAACCTGTAGACAGCATATACATACCTTCTTATTATATTAGCCGTTGATCACACTTGTATAGGATTTGAAAGGAAATCTTCATCTGTGTCTGAAATGTGTTCTATCGTTCATTTCAACTCATTGTACCACAGCATGTACAAAACAGTGAGCAGAAAGCAACAGTAACTAAAACGATGTATGTTTATAAAATATTCAGGAACCCAATCCTCAGTTTATCAAGCAAAAAATAGGCTTGATTAAGTAGAGCCGAAGGTAAAGTATATTAAATGCTTAATAACCACCTATTTTGATTTTAACTCTCCCGAATAACGATATCGAGTCGAACATTTACAGTTCTATTTTCAAATTATGCAGAGTATTGGTTTAGCTTTCACAATTAAATAATGTTCATTACTCAAATTTGCTATTGAATATGTTAGAACACATTTTAATAAAATACTTTTAAATGTATGCTTATGACGTTTAGCTAAGGCATTACAGAGAATAGTGATAGTGAAACAAAATTCATTTGCAATACAGTTCATGTAATTTACTATTTCCTTTAAAACATGCCACTGCAAGTGCGGCCTGGCATGTCAAAGCAATATCACTTTTATATAGTATGCGAATAAGGACTACATATATCGTTTGTAGGTGTGTCATTTATTTTGTAAAAAAAACCCATTGAACTCAGTCACGATAATTAGATTGAGATATATGCACCCTTTCATTTTCTACAATAATCAAACAATGGATAATTTATCCTTGTGATTAGCACTTAATGGATGGAGTCAGAAATTGTATCAATTCGTTTCGAGTCTTCGCGGAATATAGTTTTTTTCGTCCTGGCATGCATTTTAAACAGCATTCTTGTCCATTTGTATGTTATTGCCAAATAAACAAACAGTTATATTACAAACAGAGTTAATTATTATTACAGATGATAGGTTTATACCAGAAGCTATAATAACCAGAATAATAACCAGAACATAGAATAGAAATCGTGTCTCACTTAAATTTGCCGGAGACCAACTGAGGATTTTAAGAGATGAAAAGACTAATGTTGTTGTGAGATTTAACAAAAGTCTAAATGTAAATCGGTGTAGGTACGGCTAAGCATGAGGTGGTATTTATCTAAACAAAATGTGTATGCCAAAAACACCAGGTCAATACATTCAAGTATTGGCTTTCGTATTCCTTATTTCTTAAGGCAAAGGACACCTTATTTGCTTGAATTATCCTCTTACTTATTTGCAGTGGTATATGTTATATCGTTATCTGTTAACCATCCCAAAACTTTACCTTGACCCGCTCAGGTATAGTATAAAGTCATGTCGTCAATATAAATGTGGCTAAGTGATGAACTTGTAGAGAATAACCTGCGTTTTTTTATATCATGATATATATATATATATATATATATATATATATATATATATATATATATAAAATGCATGTTTATGTAGCGCCAGAACCAGGTAACCCTGTTCTGATGCGCTGTACAGTAATATTATCCCTGACTCAGACCTGATTCCAGCCCAGCACACATCTCAACTCCCAAGGGAGCATACAACGCACGCTGCCATTATAGGCACAAAGCGTTACTCAAGCAGATATCCATCGCGTCCTGTCAGGTACTCATTGTTTATGGATGGTGAACCAGTCGCCACATGACAACATTGCAGCTCCCGGAGATTCGAACCCGAGACCCTTCGGTTACGAGTCCTACGCTCCAACTAACTGCACTATCACGGCTCGATATCAACTACCAGATAATAAAACGCCTCATTTATCATATTATATAGACAGAAAATATGCTACAAAAGAATATTATTTAACACTCTAATGACTACTTTAGAACTGAAGCCAAATATTGTACAATATTGAATTGACTATAAATGTTCAACATTTGGTGCGTTCAAAATGTGTAATACTAGAGATAGAAATATTCATAAATTCAGAGAATAAGAGTGTAACTTATTTAGGAATTAGACACAATAAAGAAGTTGAATAAGCTAAATAACGGCATAATAAACGCGTTCTCATATTGAACACATTGTCTAGTCTTTATCGACGTCGGTACAATGTTGAGATTACAGTCTAATAGTTTGTTTATTCAAAGATAATTTATTCAAAGCAACCGTATTCAAACGTGTGAGAGCACTCTATCACTTTAACGCCTGGCCGTAGTAAAATACTCTCGGTGTGGTTTTCAAACATGTAAAGCTCACTTTATTATGGCTTGTGTTTCGACAGTAAACCAATGTAAGACAGTTAGTTCTTTATTACAGGCTCAATGAAAATATCGTGTACATATGCTACCCCGTTCATTTAAATAAGGAATATTATAGTGTTTCTCTTGTTAGACAACATAAACTGCAAAACATTAGTATATGCCAAGAATAGTACTATTTAAATATACAATTGTATGCAGTAGAAAACAACTTGTAAACAAAATGTTAACATTCGGGCTTAGGAGAACGATTTTGGGATACGAGGATAACTTAATAATTAATAAATTCAGTTATACTGTAACATTCTGGAAAATCATCAGATTATATCTGCATAATAGGTCAGAAATAACCTTCAAATGATCCTGAACACCTATATATATATATATGTGTGTGTGTGTGTCTGTATATGTGTGTCAACACGTACGTATATATATATATATATATATATATATATATATATATATATATATTCTTATTTATGCGTGCTTGTCTGTGTGTGCGTATGTAAGTGCGCGTGTGCGTGCTCGTGTGTTTGCTTGTGTATGCGTGTATGTGCCTGTACTAGGTCTTTTGCGGACAATGATCGTGTCCATTTCAGGGAGCCATTAAGAAGAGTTACTATTTCACTTTTGGCACTAATAGCTGGTAAAAATAATCTAGGGAAACGTTAAGGTGCCCCATTTTGTTGGCTACTTCTTTATATACATGGACAGCACGGAATAATGAAGATATATTTGTGTATGTTGTTAAACGTGTTTAGAGCTTATGGTTTTATGAGCTGAAATAAAGAAAACAGGAGACGATGTTACTGCTAGACAAACAATACACTCACTACTCGTTATATTTATATTACCTTAATAATTAAGCAATTTCAAACGGAGAATCGTACATTTACCTCCATGCTTTCTGGGGACGTTACCGTTTTATAACTTTCCCCCCATTCCCGCCAATCAAATGCATAATTCTACTTAATGGGAATGCTTATCATCGTAGGTGTGGAAGCATATGATACATGTTTGATATACACAACTCAGGTTTATCTAGCTTGTATTGGTTTATTTGGTCTTCACCATGAAATGGCAAAAAGTGTGTTAGCTTCTAGCAATTTGCTGGTAATGTTATAATGCTGCATTAAATTGGAAGCACTAACGATATCAGGTCGTAGCCCCATTAAGTGATATTATCCCTAAACATATATTGGATGTTTCAATCTTCTGAAAGGTTATCTCCACTAAGAAATGTTCATTTAATCAACTTCTTTAATTTAATTTTCTCGAACGTTAGTTGGAAGTACTACTTGAAAATAGGAACACTTATATATACCTATACAAGATGAAACACCGTTCAGATATGCCATTGCCGAGATTGGTAATCACTTTACTTTCAACCTCAACAACCCTACTGTTAAAAGATAACAATTACACGTGGCTAACTTTGTCACACTTTTAAAATGGGTCGCTTATTACATTTGTAATTGCAATTTACATTTTTTTGATAAGCCTATATATATATATATATATATATATATAGTGTGTGTGTGTGTGTGTGTGTGTGTGTGTGTGTGTGTGTGTGTGTGTGTGTGTGTGTGTGTGTGTGTGTGTGTGTGTGTGTGTGTGTGTGTGTGAAGACAGGTTTAAGTACACATACACAAATACACGAATATACACATTAAAGACACATTCTCATAAATGTTTTATTACTCTTGTTCAATTCCTATGAGCATATATTCCAACCGCATTACCATGGAACACTGTGTGTGTAAAATAACCTTTGACATATTAAAACCAAAAACGTCAGCGCCACCTGGAACATTTATGTTTTGATTAGAAATAATTACATTTGGATCCGACATAATTGTGTAAAAGCATTTCGACCTTTCGGTTTAATTCATGTGACATGGCTGTCAACGAAGTCGGCAGTTTAATTTCAACAGAAGCAGACGGTTAGCTAATAAATATACTTAACGTACGTGGTAAACTTTATAACGTATCTGTTATAGGCTTATAGTGGTTCCCACATTTGATTTTAATCTGAGGATTAGGAAAGAAATAAAGTGTACAATGGTCTGAATGAATGCTTAGCCATAGGTATAAGCTATTTCAGTTACGCCTTTAATCTCAATGTTGACATGCCCAACTAGTATTCAAGGAATATGCAGTTGTATATACCATAAGAAATAACATACACTGATCTCTTTTTAGGCAATGTCGGCACCATACCAATGTCGTACATATATATATATATATATATATACATATGAGTGTTTGTGTATGTGTATATGTAGGTGTATATGTGAGTGCGTGCGTGCGTGTGTATCTGTGAGTGCGTGTGTTTGTATGTATGTATTTGTCTGAGTCGGCGTATTTTTCAGCTTTTTCGAATAGAGCCCGAACAGATATAATTTTGCACCGTAAACGATTCATCAGGGTAGTGAATCCAGATAAATGACTTTTCTTGTTGACATATACATAATATCATCGCCGTTCCCTCTATATGTATATTAGGTAATCGTCATATTAGCTTACCTTCAGGAATCAGTGTTCTGACGGAAACGTCAACACCAGGTATCTAATAAAGTCAGATAAAGTAGATGTTTATGGCCAACTTGTGATGACAATATTGACATTTTGTTGTTATCAGATCTTAGCTAGTATCCTATTTCGTTGATGCCTAAAGGAAATGTGGACTATGCTGCCGAGCTGAGATGTTTAATTTATTCTGAGACTGATTTGGTGATGTAGCATTCAGTTAATGTCAGATGGAACTCAGTATTTCTATCGATCGCCGACATGTACGTTTTTGGTATATTAACATTAAGCCTATTATAGCTAGTAAAAGAGTTGCATTTAGGTAATACAATAAGTTGCTTCTTTGCTTAAACAAATAATGACAATTGCTCTCTATGTCAGTAATGGCAATGCATACTGGATATAAAATAAATTTAAGATTAATAATCCCCAAATTATTTTCGCATTGAAACACACTAACAAATGCACAGGCACACACGCACGCGCGCACAAACATGCGCTCGTATGCACATACATAGACAGACACTCTTGTTATGGCACCATCATAGTGTTCCCGTTCTGACAGGCAAAGGACTATTTAGTAATGATTTAGCCATGTTTGCACATAAATTATGTTACTGATGTATATTAAATTGTGAATTAAGGGTAAAAGCATGTTTCATGTGCCATGAATTTAATTTTGCTGTATCGTGTAGAAGACTGTTATTTATACTTAGCCGCATACCTTGGGGTCTGTCTGTGAGTCGTCTTAGTATCTTACCTGTAAGCTCATATTTTGCATGTACTTGTGCGGGTATTCTTTTATGTCTTGTTGATGAGATATCTATACAAATGATTGATACGAATTGGGATTTAACGACTAGATAATGATAAATGTAAAAACGTCGGAAAAGTGTTGTTTACTTAGTGGTGGTAAACACGTAACTCAGTAAAAATTGAACTGATCTCATCTTATTCACATTCAAATACAACTAGCAGCTGTGATACCTCTAAATACGATTCAGTAATTAATTTAACAATGTGTTAGACAATATTATTAATTGATCGTCTGCTCACAGCACCAGTCTCTCCCAGCATACTGTTGTTGTCCCTCAGATGCCTACAAATAAGACACTATAGCTAAATTCGAAGGCACACGAACAAGAAACCAAGACTGATGGAATTAACTTCTGCCGGCAACCTATTAGACTGAACTACAATAGTACAATACTAAACACTACTAGCATCTAATACAAGGCTTTTATAAGTCAATAAAACGATATATCACACTCATATAGGTGTAGTGTGATAACAAATTCATTTTCTAGACTTGCTTTGTTCGCAGATCTAAAAGCCAAAATATCGTGGGAAATCTGACACAACTATACAAGAAACGTGACTTTGGTTGTTTAAGTGTCAATATTATATATGAATTATGACCAAATACAAATTGACAAGCCGCAATTGACATGCAGCAGATTAATTCATGAGTTAAGGTGCTATCCTATCTCTGTGGAATTCACTCTTTGAACATGTTAAGTCACCAAATAGCACAGTTTCTTTCCGTGACCATTTGAACTCAACTTTTCAGACTCGCTTATCCTTCCTAAGTTTCCTTGCCATCTCATCATTGTTAATCAACTTTGCATCGTACACGGACTTTAAGTTTGCCCACACCCTGTACTAGGTGCGCCACTGGGCTCGATTCGTTTCGAGGATATTGGTGTTATAGAAGGATAATTATTTATTGCGGGAAACAATGGCTATTACCGGACATAATAAAATCAATTGTTTTAAAGGTCTATTACCTTTAAATATCATCCATATAATATGAAGCATTACAGTTTATACGTAATATTCCCAATCTGTATGGTTACTAACTTAGCCACCTACTTCTGCAAGCTGTTGTTACCTGATGTTGATTTGTTGTTTTGTTTATGTACGTGTTTACTCGTTTGTTATGATGATAGATTCAAGATCAATATTATAGAAGATTACCGTCATCGTACAATAATAATTAGTGACGTTACTTATTTATTTCAGTTGTTATCATTGAGTATCTGTTGTAATGTTGCCAAATACATATTTTTGCTTGGTAATATTAATCTATATTTGTTTGATTTTGTTGTTGTATGGGATGATATTGTCGTATATATGCTAGGTCATTTCATATCTGTATGCATGTATTTATATATCTTCAGCCTCTCTAGATTTTCTATGTGTGCACGTCTTCATGTATGTTTGATTGTACACATGCGTGCACGGATGCACACATACACAGACCCCCCATATATATATATTTATGTGTTGTGTGTGTGTGTGTGTGTGTGTTAGTTGTCTTTATTAGAGAGAGAGGAGAGATATATATATATATAATATATATATATATATATATATATATAAGAGAGATAGAATATATATATATATATATATATATATATATATATATATATATATATATATATATATATATATATATATAATATATATATATATATATATAATATATATATAAATGAAATATTGTTAAATAGATAGATAGGTAGGTTGATATATAGGTGGATAGGGAAGGAATTATTTGCATACGTATTTACCGATATGTACTACTCTGTATGGATGGATAGAGAGAATGACGCATCTATGGCAAGGAATTCGTCCAATGCGTCCATTCAAATGACAATGCCATGCCGTAATAAATCGGCATAACATAAAGACAGCTAGCCATTTGAGTAATTATCTTGATTATAATATTTTTATCAGAGACGCAATTTTGTCATTTCCTTCATTAATAAAATGGGGAAACAGTTGTTATGGTGTGTAATCGTTGAGAGCTGATTACATAATGTTTAGCTATATCTGTCAAATAATGTTATGCTTTAGAATTATAATAGTGGCATGCAGAGTGGTATCTAAGCTTTTTTATGGCGAATACTATTAGTAACTTGTGTAAGTTTATATATTGCGGTGAATAAATCTGATACCAAGTGATGGATTATATCCGTAATACAGCCATGAGTATGGCAATCGATTGCAATTACAATATTAGGTATATATTGTTACTTAATGTGCGCTATGCTAATGTGCTATGGTGTTTTGCTATGTTTTAGTCCTAATAATACAATTCTATGGAATAATGGGCTGATATGATAAAAAGGTTGTAGAGTAATAGCAAATGGTACCGCTAAGCGACCTTTAACCTAAAGTTAGCTATTGGGCTCATGAATGGAGATATATTTTCCTAAATAGCAACCAGTTGTTGTTTTTTTACTTTAAATGAACATTTCTCTTAACATCTAACTGAGGTGGCACAACATTGTTACACTACAACAAAAAATAACAAATAGAAACCTGATATAAATAGTTGCCTATTTATCCTCTTAAGGCATAAAATATCATATTATGTAGAATGCAAATGGTCACTTATTACTCGAATAATAAAGTAATCCAATTAATAATTACCAGAATATTACAGAAATGATATACACAAAGAAAACAAATCCCATGGTGGGTATAGTAAGTCCTAAAATGTAGACATAAAAATAGACAAGAGAAGACTAAAACTTGAACATAAATTAAAGCACGAATAATTGAAAGACTACAATTGCCAATACTAACTACTATAGGATATATATTTATACTATAGGTCAGATATAATACAATTGAAGTTTCAATATATGTACCATACTATGTTAAAAAAAAACTAATATCTGATAATTAAAATAAATTAAATGGCTTAAAGCTTAATTTATTTCATTTGGTAATATAATGTATCTAGCTGCCAGTAATATATTAATGATATATATTAGGATAATCACTTAAGGACTTTGTAGCAACTGATTAGTACATATGAAGGCTGTAGTCAGTAAGTACAATCAAACTTTTATCTTTCTACTCTACTTCTTTCGTTTGACTTGACTAGATAATTATACATGTGAGTGACCTGCACGAATAACGTCCCATTACTTTGGCTTTGATCTTGATACCAAAGTTAATGCGAGTTATCTGTGTCTCCTTAACTAACCCTGTATCAGAACACTTGTCCTATTCCGAGTCCCGTTAATTCGGCCCTTTACCACCAGGTGATATATGTATGCTCAGGATAGTAATGCTTAGGATAGTAAATAATTGATGTCTTGGTAGTGAAATTGTATAGCCTAAAATAAACGAAACGATGTTATCAAAAATAATAAACTGAATATTCCAAATTAAGCAAGAAATCAATTTCTATGTGCCGTTCTTTTGAGTATCGTTGACTTTTATTGTGAGAGCTGAAAGTGACATTCACATATTCAAAACAAACAAGAATCTATTGGTAACGTGACTTCAATTGCATATTTCTGATAAAAGGGAGTTATTATTGCAAAATTAGTTATCGTAAACAGCCCAGGGCCACTGTATATTGTCAAGCGAAGATATATATTCTGCATGCCTGATATAGGTGATTAATCCTGATGACACATCTGACCTATTATTGTCCCTCTAAGTAACAAGCGCAAAAGACATACCAGATAACTGTATTTAGCCAATAATAATATTGATCAAGGTCATATTATGTAGTGATATAACTTTACACATTGCTAGTGTGTTTGTGTAACAACAAAAACAACAACAACACAAATAAATACAAACACGCGCGAAGAAAAGCACAAACACATACACAAACACACACATATATATATATATATATATATATATATATATATATATATATACAGCAAAACACACACACACACATAACACACACACACACACACACACATACACACACACATAGAGGCTGTGCCGATTAAGCGACAGCCTGGGGATTCTCCCCGAAAGAACAAAACAAAACAAACAAACAATGTTTCCAGCTTTAGAAGTAGTTTTGTCAAATATTAAATGGTTTCATAATACATTGGATAAAATATTTGCATTAATTGATCTGTTATTATGCCGTCTGTCGTAAGAACATTCTCCAGTAGATATATACAAAACCAAAACAATCAGTGATCAGCCAGTATATCCGTTTCATCGGTTTAAGTAGCAATAACACAATACTTGCTTAATAATTATGGTGCACCGTCTGATATTTGGATTATTTCACTTTGTCGAGAAAGAAGAACGAAATGATAACTTCTTCCCAAATCTGTCAGGGATAGAGTGAACAATAGTTTTATTTTATAAATAATGTTATCGGTGATGTTTCTAACGTTCTATAATTATCCTGCCTCGGAGCAAAAACCTAAGCAAAGAAGTGTATTTTCCGAAACACCAATAAATTCGAAATCAACTCCCGGTAATGTCTTACCTTTTACATAATTGTTGGAAAAGGTAACACGGCCTGCAAACAATTGTTGTATATTATCCCTAGCGGTGTCTGAGATAAATAACTCTCTGATTCTTAATAATGCATATCAATCTTGATAAAAGGATAGCAATAATATTCTTATCAGGAGATAAATCATGACAGTCTATATTCATCATTTACAGGGGAAAGATTTGCTTGTAGCGGACGAGATGTTTATCTGACATTCTTCGGGAAAGGTTCAGAGTAATAGTTACTGTGTATGGTGGACGCATACTGATTGCCGCAGATATAAAGCTACATCTTAACTGCGAATTTGTCATCATCGCTACGTAGCGAAGTTGACTTATATTGTCACAGCAGATCCCCTGTAAAGTATGCATGCTAATGTCTGTCTAGCGATACTAGGAAAGGAGTTTGTTTGAATCTTATTTAAATGTAACTTAGCGTATCAGCAGGTTTCTTTTTACTAGAGTATGCCTGGATTACGATATGTCATATTCATTCCCTTACTGGCTATAGAACCAACCACACAAGATTGTATGAAAATCATATTTTGGTTGCGAATGGATGGACTTAATATTATTTACACTGGAATTATTTTAAAGGAATTTAAAATGGAGCATGTCATGCATATCACGTGTTAGACGTTTCATCCAGAAAATCATATTTTGGTTGCGAATGGATGGAATTAACTCTATTTACACTGCAATTACTTTAAATGAATTCAAACTGTACGAAATAATATTCCAATTGTTGTCAGCTAACTAGAGCTTAAACACATTTTTCAGTGTAATTTGTATCATAAGCTGGTGGTCAACTTATTGAAGTCATTCTCTATAATGTACAAACTTGATATGATTTGTATTTATTACAGCTTGTATGCGTTAGCGTTATAAATATTAGTGCAGTGCTTATCATATAATTGGGAATAGCATTAAGCTAATATAAGAAGTAGCGTTTCAATTCCTTTTGGATGAACAGCATAAGCCGCAAATAGTGTACCTATTAGTTCACAGTGAATAACTGGTAACATCCAATATCCCAGGTAGCCTATTGTGTTCTATATTAAAATAGACTTATCGCATCCGCATTTCGTTCATTTAAGTATTACGGTAGTTATATCCTAACGATGATAATGGAATTAACTGTTTCATCAGTTATGTGGCATATCTCACACTTGAAGGCATATTATGTCACCAGTGACAGATAGAAAACAAATCTAGATAGTTAAGATCTAAATGCTAAGGACGTGAATCAAATCACACAACTAATAGAATACTGCTAAATATATAGAATAAACAAGGAAACTATAATAACAATGTTTTTATATAGCATATAGGAATTGTACGTACTACTTTATATGAGTAAAATTAATGAACTGATAAAAAACAAATGAATATGGATGACAAACGTCATGACATCACTTCTTTATATGTTCAAGGTCGCTATGATCTTCATAGTTTTGGACTTCAGCAACATTGTTACCATATATTTCACTTTGTGCATTTTAATAGACACACTCTTTCATGGTTCATAGATAAATGGGATATGTGGGGGGCGGGGGTGGGAATAAGTATGTGCGTGCACGCATGTGTGTGTTCACGCGTGGGTGTACGTGCATATGTGTGTGCGCGTTTGTGTGTCTGTTAAATAAATAATTATGTCATATCAACGAGCACTATCATCAAAGAAAATGTCTACAATTGCTGAGTATCTAGAAACTTTTCTATTTGAATCATGCCTATGTTATATTACAAAGTGCATTATGTTGATAGACAGTCATCCAACTAGGTATTTACAGTTCCAGATTATGACATTGTTATATGTGGTACTATTCCCTTGGATTTATTGTTATAAGAATAAATACAATATTATATTAGTTGTTGTTATAACTGCAAGGTAGTATTATTTTTCTGTATCCAGAGCCTGTGATAAATGTTCCACATTTGCCCCTATGTTAGATTTATGTCTACAGAGAGTGACGTCAGGCACCGATAAGTATTTAATGAAATCTTTTCCAATAATACAAATGTCAAAAACAGTCCTTATTCACGACAAATATCCATCCATATTCATAAAGTCGTCGATCTAATACGACACTAATCCTCTTACTTGAGGGGCTCGTTTCACTCATAGAGGCAATAATCATGACTGGCAAAGCTAATGAGGTTCTTATAGTACCTCACAACATATAAGTCTTATATCCGTTATTTTATGTTATATAATTCATGTAAAACAGTTTGATGACGGAAATTATCGACTTCCTTCTCGTTTCTTTATGTCTATTTGTCTAAATGCATTATCATTATCTGTAAACTTATTAATTTCCTTTTACCTAAGTCTGACATATGTATTATTGACATGGATACTATAATTTGATATGAGATTGATTCGATAGTTTTCTAATATAGCATTTAAGGAATAGCATAGTTCGGGTAAAGAAACTAAGCTTTTGTATTTTAGCAATTGCTACCAAAGATTGAAGTAGAGTATTCCACAAAGTTAATTCAGGCAAAACATAGCTTTGAATTGTTTTGTAAATTACTTCCTACGGTAAAGAGTCGTTAACAATAGAAACACAACTTATGACGAGTTCTATCAGTTATTATTGATAAGCAGTTTTCTAGTATTGTGTATTGAAATCTAATATTACACACAATCTGTATAATGCCAAACAACGAAATATTCAAATGAGCGCAAGCTGACCATCTACTTGTGAGTTATCTAGACACCTTCGTTCAATGTTAACTATGCTAACTTTACGCTTTATATGATTTTTGGATTCCATTTCTTGCATTTTGTTCGGCTACTTCATTTAATCTCCATTGTATGTAATATTCCTTAATGATGAATACTTTATAATTAAAACAATCAGTTGGAATTTTAAACAATTCCTAACAGCTCATTATTAATTTCTTAAACCATATAAAACTCAGTTGAGGTGGCATACGATAGCAATCTTAATGTGTTGATTACTATCTTCAAAACATATCCCAAGATGTTTCACCTAGGTTCAAAATAGCCTAAATGTTCTTTGCAAGTTGTATTCCATGATATGCTATAGTATATTTAAAATATTCTTGTCTTAATATATTATTTGTTGTTGGTTTGTAATGCGTTTGCTAACAAAAGATAACATCAAATGATCAATATTTAAATAAGTCCATTGTCACTTATTTTTGAAAGGGGCAAGGTATCAATGTCAACATATTTCAAAATTAGCATTCTACCTACGACCTATGTCTCGAGCTGCAACTCATAGAATAGTGGGGGACAAACGTGTGCACAAACCACCATGGAATTAAAAATAGGTTTCTTACGGGGATTGGGTGTTCTTTTCATTGTTAATGTGATAGAACGCTAAGAATACCTTGATTATTGTTTCCCCAGATCCGTCTTCTTTTAAATAAATAAGCAATTGATGATTGATTGATGCTTGATGTTTTACGGCTTCCTTTGTGGAAATGGGACGAGCGGCCTCCAAAGGTAATGAAGTGAAATCAAAGACGAAGCAACTTTCAGATATGACCACGTCGAGATTCGAAATCGGGTGGTAGTGATTTGTAATCCTATAAGTTTAATACTGAGGCGCCAAATAAATAAACAATCTTCCTAGCGATAAAACACAGACCGTAATTGATGACTGCTTAAAGTAGTTTCTCTGATCATCATGCCAATGTCGATCATTACTCTGCAATCAATATACCATTTGATTATAGTTTGGTAGCAGTTGTTGATATGAACACAGTATATATTTTCAACGCCGACCCAGATATCATACCAAAGAAAGAGAAAAAATATTGTCTAGGATTTATCCAATTTTGGTTCAGATAATAACTGTCGCATAAATATCAAGAGCATCCACACAATTTGGGGATGAGTATAAGGTCTACTTAGGTCAGAAAAGATTACATGTCAGATACTGTTATATTTTATGTGACACATTTATTTTATAAGAGATCACTAAATACTAAAATTGCCATGGGGAGAATATACAGTAAATTACTACACAATGGACTCCATATTTTCCTATTATGTTATAAATTATGTCCATCGGTATATATATAATGTTTTAATATGTGTTTATTCCGCAGAGAAAGAGCTAAAAGGAGGAATTAACTGTTATTCATTTATTATCTTGAACAAATTCGTGTTTCCACTTTGTCCACTAAGATGCGCATGTTTTGTTTTAATAACTTTGAAGTGTTAAATAATCCTACTTTATGGTATGTTTTCTATAGGTGGTATACTAAATCGACCATCTGATTAGAAAGGAAGTTGGGTATTAAAATATAAGCAACTCATGTCCTTCAGCCACTAAATCGCAGTTATATGGCATACACGTGTTTCCACTATGTCTGCTTCCTGGAGACTACAAAGCCAATTTGCCTGGTGCTCATCTCAGAAAGACATCAAACAGGATCGATGAAAAACATTTATTGAAATGTCACTCTGTTCCCAAAGTGTAGATTTTATCTCTACATAACTGTAAAATCGGAATTGAATAAGCAAACCAGATGAAATGTCCTTTGTATGCATAACTAGGGAATGTAAAAGCCATGATTTCTAATGCAGGGTAGTTATTTTAGCGTTGGGTAATTCTGTGAATATTCCTTTTCATGATATACCTATGTTATAAGTCTATCCATTCCTATTTTGATTTTCTTTGGATCAAAACAAATCCTTAATTTTAATAAGAAATTTTCATTTAATTTCTTCTGGCCATTATCGGAAGAGTCCCGATCAAATAAATAGTATCTAATATATTGAATCTAAAGTTGTTTTAAGTCTAAATATTATTTTCCTGACTAGTAATATTCAAACCAACAGAAATAAAATATCACTTCAAAATAGTTGGCATGATGACAAATCAATGTAGCCAGAAATCAGGAAACGAATTAACCTTTTTTCCTGTTCCATTGAGCCCAATTCACAATGGCATATCACCCAATTTATTTATTGAAGAAAGATAAAAGGCTGAATCTAACTCAATCGAATTTGCGTGACTAAGCTCAGTAGGTTATTACGAAATAAATGACACAGCTACAAAGAACGTTTGCCTCTTCGTGACACTGTCAAAAATAAATAGTTTAGGGCAAGCCAAAAATATTGTTATATTTTTGTTTTATATGGGTAAGAACGTATTTGTGATATTACTCTGATGAAGTTAGATTATGTTATTGATCTTAGTTAAAACCAACCATAAACTATAATGGTTTATTACTTATAATTTTCCCAATTATATATATATATATATATATATATATATATATATATATATATATATATATATATATATATATCACACACAAACACACACACACACACACACACACACACACACACATACATATATAAAATATATATATATATATATATATATATATATATATATATATATATATATATATATAAGTTGAATGCGAGTCGTTTTGATAACAGCAAATTTCATTGGTCTTATGTTAATAACAAACTTCTATAGTGCCAATATACTCCAAAGGAATCAAGCTCAGTTTCGATCAATATCATAGTCAGTGATCGAATGCAGTGGAAACTTAGTAATCTTAGGAGGGATAAGGGCGTTTGAAAAATGGTGACGGAAATAAACTTTGGTGTTAGATGACTTAACGTGTTTAGTTCCAACGAGAAGGAACAGCAATTGAAAAACACGAGTGCCAGTGGGAGGCTTAAACCTGGGAATAGACAGCAAGTGAAGACCAACTAATGGAGTTATCTACATTTAAGAGACAATGACACAGAGTTTGAACATGATGGGACAACCAAACAGACCGTGTGACAACCCTAGCTAAACCGTTCTGAACACACTAAAGTTTTAGAATATCATTAGATGCCATGTTATAAAGAAGAGAGTTGCAGTAATCAAACCTATTAGTAATGGGTGCTGTTGTAATAGTTCTGGCGACCGAAAGATAAATATAGCGCCGAATACGTCGAATCTCACGAATATGGTAGAAGCATCAACGGCATGTCACATAAATATGTTTTCTGATATTAATTTCAGTATCAAATGTAACACCAAGACTACCTACAGTGTGTGACGGTGTGACGCTATGATAAAGGTTAGGTGTAGGGACAAAACAAGTTAGTATCCTGCATTATCTGGGTATATTTGTAATAATTAAATATGTTTAGTTGCATTTAGTCTATTGATTGTCATCCAGCCAGAGATATCGCTGAAACAGTCACCTAGCTGTGTAAGAGAAATATCTGTGTATAAATCTAATATATATATATATATATATATATATATATATATATATATATATATATATATATATATATATATATATATATATATATATATATATATACTATGCATACACATGCTAATTTAATTTGTGTCTGTATATAAGAGGTAAAGTGGTGTGTTATATACATAAATCATCAGGGATAAACAAACAAAGTTTTGGAGAACGCCGACAAATATGGGAACTTAAAAGTGGAAAGCCTTTAATCTCGCAATTCGAGATTTTATTTAGGATTATCACAATGAAATAAATCATACATCAGAGCATTCTTCAGAGGGATATTAGTTAGCCAATAATAACACTTGAAGCTGTAAAATGTGCAGACAATTCAGCTGGATGAGACAACACTATCAATAGTTTTGCTGACATTGTGTGCATTAAAGCTTACCAGAGTGTTCGTATAGTATTTCTAGAAATATAAACGTAATGAGCTCAATTATTTTAGGATTGTCTATTTAATACTAATAGCAATTAACTGAGCTGTCAAAACAATTAAACCACATTAATTAATCGAGTAATACAGTAGAGTTAAGCATGATAAATTATGAAATAATTTTCGACGTTCTAAAAACTATCCACAGTCCACTAAATACACGTAGAGGTGTGATGAATAGCACGTTACTAGTTCATATATCTTTTTTAATGTTAATATATTCACATTTTATCACTTTAATTGTATCTCATCAAAATATCATAAATATATTCTTTCTCAGGTTAGTTAAATCATTCTATGTTACATAATCCTTTATTTGGGGGCAAAAGTGGCAATAAACGTAACACTGTTATTGCTTTAACAAATTCCAAAATGGAAAAACATACATATTTATGATACGATCTTCATAATACAATCTTCATCATGGTATAAATATAAAATGGTGTAAAATCGTAAGGCTAAGTACACATTTGTTCAAAACTAAAATAAAGTGACCCTGAAGTGGTAAATAATTTGTGAACAGTACACATTATTGTTGATGTTTATTTTCATGTAACATGGAAAGTATTGTCGTATTAATTTGTTGTTTCTTTCTTCTAGTGGCTGAAAGAAAATGGGTCAACTACGATTTAACTAGAAAGAGTATTATAAAGTTAATGTCTATATGAAATAATTATCCTCCAGCTGATATGATGTTGCTATCTTTTGGGGAAATCAGTTTCTGTATTCCAATATCAGTAAAATGATTGTTACGACACCCACGGTGACCATACGGCGATATACTGTTTTGAAACGTGGTGGTTTTCTAATGTGTTACTTACCAGAAAAGTAAAAGGATCAAGTGTGGACAAATCAGCGGATGATTAAGCACGCCAAAGACAATATTGCGATACGATATCACAACTTTGACGGTTTAGAACTAAAACACTCCGATGGCTAGACACCTACGTATCCTAAATCAGAGTTGAGTACTCTTAGAAATATTCGGATAATACGATTAGCAATTGATCAAAAAATACCTTAAATCGGAATCAGTTATTGATTATTGAATGATGCAGCAGTATTAATAGAAATCTGCTTCGTACAGGCAAAATAACTACTGAGTTTATCAGATTCGCACAGCTCTAAGAATTAATTATATAATTTCATTATACATACCACTGACAAACCATACATATTTCTAATATAAGCTCTATCCGTGTAAACCTTTACTACATGCTCACCTTTTTGGACGGCAAATATAAATTACTTGAACGTTCTGAATAAAATAAAATCACAAGTGGAATAAATCTGCAAACAATGATCAGATTACAATATTTTGTACGTCTGAAACCTTTTATTATTTATTTTTCATCCTACCCAAGACCAACAATACCTTGTTTAATGAGCTTCTTACATTTACATGAATAACTTAAATAGCATACTTCCAAAATAAAACGACCTAACGGTAACTATCAACTCTGCTGATTTGAGGAATAGAACACACTGACATGCCTCGCCAAAACAACTTTCTAAAATGGGAACAACAGTGCCAGAAATAACATCACATATTTGAAAAATACCAAGGCAAGTGATATCTAGTTACAGATTGTACTCCGTTATTGACCTCTAATGTATAGAAGAATACTAACGAGAAGAAAACAACAATCACGACTATCTGTGTTTACCTATGTAACCAGGTGCGCTATATGTATATCGGAATTTCTCAATCTGGATGTATTTGTATGCGTGCGGTTTTGTTGTTTGTCTGTGTGTGTGTGTGTGTGTGTGTGTGTGTGTGTGTGTGAGTGTGTGTATCTGTGTATATGTGGGTGAGGGAGAGAGATACAGAGATAGTGAGAGAAAGATAACTAGAGACAGAGGGGTGGGGGAAGGAGGAGGGAGAAAGAGAGAGGGGAAGGAGGAGAAAGAGAGAAGAGAGAGAGAGAGAGAGGATATATATATATATATATATATATATATATATATATATATATATATATGAGAAAGAGTTAAATGATAAAATGTGCAATAAATTCAAGCTATTCAGAGCTGAATTTACACGTACATAATGTTGTTCTTACACTACATCGCTCATAAATAGCCCATGATAGTAAAGATGTTTTAATAAATTTACATTATTACCATTATTTCGTTTTGTTATTATTAATAGTAGTTCCAATAGTTTTATTCATAGTAGTAACCTAAGTAATAGTTTCAGATAATATTTTTCTACCGTGTGACAATGTTATTATTGTTATTATTATAATTATTATAATTATTTTTATTATTATTATTATTATTATTATTAGTAGTAGTAGTAGTAGTAGTAGTAATAGTAGTAGTAGTAGTAGTGTCATCAATTGTGGGCACATTTATTCCAGAGAACTACCCTGAATTAGGGACATCCCACATGAAAATCATATAAATCAGCTCATGCTATTTTACCGATGACTGAAGTATGATTTTGTCATATAGCCTACAGTAATGTAGTTAAATACGCCAGAAATTTCACTAACATATCTTCCCTATCTATTCTGAACACCAATTTACTTCCAAGAGAGGTAGTTATTTTACTATCGTGTATACTACCTAATGTCACCAAAGAGGTATATCGACAGCCACAATGGAAGCTTAAACTTCTACACAAATGAGCAACACATACGTGAATAGTTTTCATTGTGTTCTCAGCAGCATTCAGACGGCGACCCAGTTGTTCATTTACTCCCATTGTAAGGTGACACTGAAACATCCGCTTAGCTCGTATAGGAACTGACATAACGCATCACGAGGTTTAATAGGCGATACTGTTATCGCCGTTCAGTTGTTTCTCTTCCCGAGATTTGGGTACTATTTGTAACCGGTTCAATTCACTCTTCGACAAGATGTCTCTTCAATATGATAATTCAAGCAATTTCTAAAATCATAGACAGCTGAATAAAGAATAGCAGCTTCTGTCTCACGTAAATATGTTTCTAATAGAATGTTGTCAGAACACATATTCGGTCTTTTCCTTTCGACATATTTAAACCTGAATTTACCATATGGATTCTGCGCACGAAGGAATAATCAACCACCAAATAACACGTTAATGTTTATAGTCTTTAGTTACTATGCAATGCAAATAATGAGTAAGTAAAATCTACAAGACTTATCCACAAAAATATGGAATTATACAGAAATATAACGTTATGATGGCTTATTGATTAAAGACATGCATAGTGTAAGTTGGAATCCGACTGATGTCTGTTTTCATGGGATTGTTTTCCCTTGGCAGAAGCTCACAGGCCTTATATTTCAGGTCTTACCCTCTCTGAAATCTAAACTTGAACACAACCTAACATATCTCCACACTAACAAACAAATATTAAAAACGGTATTTGTTTTATTTTAGCCCCTAAATATCATTCCATAACAAGAAGAATCTGCAACATATAAGGACTATAACCAATACTTTTGTGTGTCTATTTTCTGTGTGCGTGCGTGAGTAGGCGTGCGCGCGCCTGCTCATGTGTATGTGCGTTTGTTTGTTTGTGTGTGTGTGTGTGTGCGCCCGCACGTGTGTGTGTGTGTTTTAGCTGTGTATAATAAGGCACAGGCACAGAGAATAACAAAATGGTGTTAAAGGCCACAGGAAAAAGTTTCCCAAATTAGTCAATATGTTGGTGTTATTAATTACAAACTATTTCAATCAGAGATACGTTTTACTTTTTTCCTAGAAATGATGTTACAGTGGTTTTTAAATTTGCTTTGCTAGCATCTCACATCCCACAGCTGTAAACGAGAATCTATGTCGTCATGTTTGCCAAACAAAAACGTATCACTCCACGTGGCCCTGTTTAAACTGTGTTACGTGTTCTATATTGTCTTCGTTAAATGTATACATTAGTTTATTGTGTCGCACACAATAATGCAAATTAATCTATGAGCGGATGGGGTAGGCATTCATTCCCGAATACAACATTTGTTTGTGTAATTGGCTGCGAAACATGAACAGAGAACAGTGGAAGCCAACTTGCCATATTCGATCAACTAGGTAATGCTATGCCCAAACGAATCAATAATGTGATGGAGAAATTAAATAGGACACATGTATGTATGAGTAATAATAGGGTAATCTTGGGAGTAAACTATTGGAAATTCACCAGTTAATAATAAGTACAATTATTATCGCAGTTAATTAAGTTTACTTGGGTCTACTGAAAGCTTCTTATGGCTGTCTATTGTAGACACAACTAAACTGTTAAAACAGTAGGTGTTTCACCGATGGCGGCACAATCCTGTTTAGGCCACATTTAGGAAAGTCCCATGCATACACCGGGTTCCTATCTAGCGACCAATATCAATTAATTTTAAATGATGTCAGGAAGAGGGAAATGATCGCATTTAGACTTAGTGTGTTGACTGATTATTTTAGGCTTATACCAACACAAGTAAACAAAATGTGAGCCTGGTGTCAGCGGCACAAGTGGCTGTTGTAGATCCACGTCTGCACTTATTGCAGCTAATTCCTCATAATTAATACTGTAGGTGACATTATTCGCGAGTGGTTCAAAGTGAATGTCAAGACTTTCGTCAGAATCTGACATTTTGTCTGTTAAACTCGTCAAAATTATTGTAAACAAAGCTGTGGCACTACGTGATATTTGGCAAAGATGGCGTCACACAATAATCGTATACACAGGCAATGACTGGTGAAATTTCGAAAATTAAGGATTTGGGGAATATTTTAATCGAAATATGAGAGCTGGTGGTTAGAATTGTTTTGAGTGTCGTAGTTCATCTGATTGGGAATACAATAATTGTTCGTTACGTTGTACTTCCTTCGAAATGTGAACTTTCTTTTCTTGTCACCTTTAAAAACAACCCGAGTGTCCTACCTTGCCTTGTTCATAATAAAACATGTGGTTATATCAAAATGTACGTGTACGTTCATCAATCTAACAATAATACAAATATTACACTGTTTCTGACAAATATTAGCATTATGTAGATACACCCCAAAACAAGTCTTGTTCCGCTTTATAAGTTCGAGTAGCGTGCCCTTTAAATAAAGAGCTTTTTATAAACTAGCCGTTTCCCGTAAGTCAATCTCCACCAGAACTGCTTCTCTTTAATCAATAGGTCCCGATTCCTGCTGTTCGTGCACAAAACACAAGGCATTCGTTTCCATAACTTATATGAAATTTAGTTAAAATAAGTGAATCGGAAACATTCTGTAAGTAATGAAGTGCTAGTGTCATGCTTACAAGAGAATCACAATGAGAAGTGTTCTGTAATGTGAATTTGTTTATTTACAATTGGTAGCAGTAAGATCTAATTCACTTAGTTGCATCATTTATGTTTCGTAATCCATCTTATCTTATCTGTCCAGATCTAATCGGCTGTGATCCGCATTTAACCCAAGCTAGACATTGTGACAACTCCACACAATGATTGGGCTTTGAGGAGTCAACCTAGTTGAATTTATGTTTAAAACGGTCGGACACTGCCATCACGACATAGATAACTGGGAATTAAAGAAGCTACCAAGAAACACCTGCACCCATTCCCATCCATTTGTCAGGCTGATTTATTTTCAATGTCTTCCGGTCCGCTTGTTTTGTTTATGTAAAGCGTGTTTTCTGGTTTGTCTAAGTCGGTCAAAAAATATAATCGAACGCACGAACACGTACATGTCCATGCACGCCCACAAACAAAAACATAACATTAAATACACGTGCATACACATTCGCGCGCACACACATACATAAATACAAACACACAATATAATAAACCTTTATGATTTAATTTATTTCTTTTGAATCCAGCAAATCTAAGCTGAAACGACTGTGGGTGATTTATGATGGATCACCTTAAATGTAATTAAACTCATCTAAGGTATCCCGGACGCATATTACATAACAGGTCAACTTACTATGCTAGCTGCTAGAAATTGCATTGAAAGCAGCTAAAATATGGCAAAAAATGATATTAGACATTTGACAACTCTGCAATTGATGGAATATTAGCCACAACTTGAATCAGATTAGAAAAAAGATATTCGCGTAGTTTTTTTCCTACAAAGTAGACTCACATTCATCTTCTTTCGACGGATATTCAGATACTATATTACACATTACGAACAAATACATCATGGCCTCATGTCTTCAATGTCGTCCCATTAAATGATAACCCATTACCTGTGAACACACCTGTGTGACCTGTCTATCAAGAAATACAAGAAGCCATACTAGCTATTCGTAGGATTGTCAAGCCCCTAAAGTTGCATGTAAGAAGGTATAGGTGGCATCTGTAGCTAAACCACTTATTGGATGTTTATAATAGATCAACACATTTACAATATAAGAGGCGCTTCTATGTATGGACGAAATGAGGTTTTGTTGGTCAAGGTCGATTCCAAAGAGGTGAACACTCATAATCAATAAAAGATCTTGAGAACAGCAATGCAAGTATTGGTGACTATTTTATTGCTAAATACGGATATCATAATATTGCATTGATCCTTAATCTGATAATTCAGATGCATAATAGGTCAAGAGTAAACCTGTAATTAAACATATTGAAAGGTAATCCAACATCATCTCAGATCGAAGTTTGTTTTCTCCAAAAGTGTGGATATAAGGTATCTATAGGATTATATTTGATTAAAATATAGTAGTATTCCGACTTCCAAGTTAACTAAAGAATTTGTGCAATTTTACCTAAATAAATATAACATTAATTACAACCAAGAAATGACGGATCAATTCTAGCTTTCACATATTTTAACGCGATAAGCCAATTGGCAAAATATTTTATAACGAAACCGATTAAGCTTTTTTTCTTAATTTTTTCTGGGCATTCTGAATAATTTGCTCACAATTCATATTATCATAACATCAACACTATTATCAAGTTTTCCATTGTTAATATATATAATGGCAACTATTTATATATGCCCGCTATGGATTAATGAAAAAGATTAAGTAAATCAATTAATTATGCCTCTGTGCTAGCATTAAAACGCTTGAAGGGCACTCATGCTATTCTGAAGAAAACAAACATTATATATATATATATATATATATAATATATATATATATATATATATATATATAATAGTCTGAAACCGTTAATCCGGACATGGTTTATCCAGCAAATCCACCATCCGACACATTATTCTCTGTGACGGATTCAGCTCCATTATAAATGACTCTAATACGAAAAGTCATGTTCCGCGACACAACGCCATGCAGTCAGTAATAATTAATTAACCAGCCAACCGCGATCATTGCTATATAGTAACCAATTATAATCGTCCTTGACCATACACATCGACACACGATGCTTCCATTGCCTGTAGCGATCTAATAGCCAATCATAATCAGTTATGACTAATTACAAATACAAGTGTGTGATATTTCCTATAAGCAGATCATGAGTTAATTTGATTGACTAAGTGACACGAGTATTTCTTTATAATGTATGTAATTAACAAACATCAAAATGATCAAGTGGCTTCAATGCCATTCCGTATCTTGTGCGCGGTTATTTAATGTTGGCTTAAATATAGAAGTATATCTCTATGATCAACAAGTATGTGACCCAGATTACCGGTATGGTCACTGACTCTATTTTTGCGATATTCTCGTTTATACATATTGCCATGTGGCAAACATTGTCGGATTAACGGATTCGGACTGTATATATTCCATTTATGATCAAAGCCGGAATATCCATTAAGTAAGTCTTGTCACATTAAATTTAGAGGCAGTAACTAAAATTAAAATTTTGATCAATCTACGCCTAATCATTCAATCTAAAAACTAGCATATGTCCTTCTTTCATAAACCGAGGATCGAAATAAATTAGAGAGACTGGTATAAGAGCAGGCTTTCAACCTATTTCAATACACGTCTCACTGAAAAGATATTCAAATGTCAAGGTGTTTTCTTTCTATCAATTAACCACTTGCGTGGGTTAAAATTAAACCGTCTAATGCAATCAGCGTTAGATCATGTGAAGTATATTGAAATAGACATTCGTCGAGGTTGAAATGTTTTAACATAATGATGGCAATGTTCTCATTTTTCTAACCCGTCAACCATTTATCATGGCTAAGGATGTTCTACTGAAAATATATTGGGAGTATGTGATTTAAAGAGTGAAATATCAACGATTGATCCATACATATAGAAATGTAGCTGTATCAAGAATACATATATTGATCTTCAATCGCGTAATAATAACAATAATTATAATGGTTCATACAGCATCTTATTCAACTTGAGTTGTTCTAAAGCGTGAATGTTTAAAATACAATAATACATGTTATAATCTAATATTACGCAAACACATTTAGAAACAAATTCATAATTATATATATTAAATATATGCTAATTTAAATAAATGGATTTTATACAATCTTACAAAATATGTATTCACTTGTTTAAGTTTAATTTAGATTATTCCACTTTCTGGAGCTGATACGTAGAAAATACTTTTCCTTACACTGTTGTATTGCTTTTTTTTGGAACCATTAAAGGTGAAGATGTGTCCGCTCGCAATATTCTGACTGGCATCTAATTTAGATCAGATCACCGTTATACAATGTTGCTGTTCCACTCAGTATTTTGAACATGTTGTAGATTAACCCGAAATACACAGGAAGTTACTGCAGGTGTAATAATTCTGGTGGCAAAATAGAGAAAGTGTGTATTATATAATAATGCATTACCATAATCCCTTATAATATTATTTATAAAATATTGAACAGCTTAGACAACATATGTGTATCTAGAAACTTCAAATGATAACCTTATGAACTGTATTTATTCATTTCTTACGAATATTAATATACCTTGGTACATCTCTAACTTGTGTACACCTAGGGGCCATACTAATAATTATAGATTTAGACATACAATCAGAACGTCATATATACATAATTTAATTGATATTTAATTGATATTTAACATAACCTCAGTTACTTAAATAAATAGGATACTCACATAGCGATACATCAGTTAGATAAGCCTTTAATATCAATTTAAGATGGCCGCTAGACGAAACTACATCCTTGATAGTTTTGTTTATAATATATTTGTTTATATAAATGGAAAATTACTGAATATATAGAACTATGCACCCAAAAAATGGTTCTAATTGTAACAAAGAAACATTGCTAGTCAATCTAGAGCCTTTTCAATGTCTTATATTAATATTCTTAATGTATAAGTGTTGGTTTATGTCATTATTAAAATATGATGATGCAACACGTATCTAATGTTTTAGTTATCCTGCCTTGAACACCGCTGTTTCTAGAAACATTAAACAATACTTGATAATTTCAATGCATTATGACATTTAAGCTATTTACATAATAGGTAATTATATTATAAATGAGGAGCTCCAAATATGACACACCTAGCATAAGGACCTAAATGGCATATTCAATTATTCAGCTCCCAACAACATATGCCTTTATCAGAATATCTTTTTTGTTCATTCTGCCAGTAATGCTTTATTTATATTGTTACTTAATTATCAATATTATATATATATATATATATATATATATATATATATATATATATATATATATATATATATATATATATGTGTGTGTGTAGTGTGTGTGTGTGTGTGTGTGTGTGTATGTGTGTATGTGTGTTTTAGCTGTGTATAATAAGGCACAGGCACAGAGAAATGTATGTGTGTGTGAGTGTGTGAGAACGTGCGTGTGTGTGTGTATGTGTGTGTGTGTGTGTGTATGTGTGTGTGTGTGTGTGTGTGGCTAATTAATCATATTTATTACATTAGTTCACCATAACGTTTGTTATTAAATTAATCGCGGTCTGTTGCTGACCAGTTATATTCAATCAATTATAATCACGGTGTTTGAAGTCATGGTCTAAATCCAACTACAAGTCGTGTTGGTAATAAATATTTGGAAATATTAGGAAATATCATAAGCATAGGTGTATATGTATGTGTCTGCGAGGGATGTTATGTGTATGCATTTATGATTGGCCAAAATGAGCTATGTATGGATGTTTGGTTGATAAGTTTGATGGTTAACCAGCCATTCTGTAGGTTCCATATTTTCCACGAAACTAATCGCCCGAACTCCATTATCAAGATTTTTTAAAATCATAACATACTTTGCTCTTTCTTTAGAATAGCATCACATACACGATAATTAACTAGATAACAGTGATATTGTCCAACGATCGTCTTAGAGACAGGATGTGGAGATAGCAATAATAGCGACATATATCATATTATCAGCAAATTGATAGACAGGACACACCGTAGGGGTTAATTTGTGACTGACACAGGTAACGCGCCACCTCGCGGTGAGGAATATGTGTTAGCGAAAATATCTTTTGGCAAAAATATCATAGGAAGAATATGCGCAATTATACCAGTAGTGTACCGGAAGCCTATGAAGTATCTAATTTATGTCAGCGATGAAAATAATGTTGGTATTCGTCTTATTTACGCTGTGTTTATATAAACATGTTATACAAGTAGATTTCTATGTATAAGGTACTTGTTTATTAAATGATCCCTTTATAAATGCATTTTGTTAAAGCCGAAACACGAAAAAACATTAATAAATAAATTGATATACAATCATCTATTTTAGATCGGCAACAATTATGTAGATTCACACTTAGGTAACCAAGGCTGTCCACATTTCTTGCTAATCGTTTAATGATCTAATTTCGAATATGTGAACACGTTTTAAGGCGGATGCATTAAACCATTTTTAGACCCAGTTTGGCTCATACCAAACGTTGTAGCTAACCCATAGGTATACAGTGAACTTCCGTTGCCCCGAGGAACCTCCACTGAAAACATAGTTAAAATATATTCTAGCCTACAAAGCGGGAATATATTTGTTCATGCATATACTGGTTTCTGTGTGCTTAAACTGACTATATTTAATGACTATGATCAATGGTAGAAGTTGATCCAAACATTTCAAAAGTCAGGTCATTAGAGTATATCAGTCACATGATTTGTTTGAATATTTGGTGATTACCTCCTTGAACTGAACATTAGTGTACCAATCAGGCATAATATATATATCCACGGCTTATTTTTGTATTCTTCATGTTTTTCTTTAATCATCATCATCATCATACACACGCATATACACACCACTACACACACTCAAACAAACAATCACACACACACACAAACACACACATATTTTCAGTCTATCGGCGAGTTTACATAAATAAATAAATATATATATATATATATATATATATATATATATGTACCATTACACACAAAATACACACACACACAAAACACACACACACACACACACACACACACACACACACACACATATATATAAATATATATATATATATATAAAATATATATATATATATACACAGAAAGAAACATAGACACATGCATACAAATAGCGAACTTACTTTCTGCCAGCATTTAGAATTAATTAATTAGAAACTTCATTTTAATGTATTTCCTTAAAGTTTGTGATCTATTACACAGTTTTAATAGTATATGGTAAAATATACGGCAATGTGACACCAGTATTTGTAATGGAAAATAATTATATTATATTGGTGTAACGCATCATTTAATGATTTTCCTTGTAGTTTTATGTTTTGGTAATATTTAATATAAGCGGCGACTGTACCATCTAGTCATTGGTAGTTATAGTGATGAATCGTCTAGTATAAACGTTCGTCGTACCAATTATAATCAATTGTTTCACATGTTTTCAAATTGACTTTTATTTTATTTTAAATATCATGCAAAATGTATTAGTAAATGCAGATCTCGTTTTGGCTCATTATGTTTTGAAAGAACGCTGTTCTACGCCATAGTGGATTTGTGTTTCAAACGATTGTTTAACAAAACTAATCACAATATGTATTTTATAGCATATACAACCGAAGTCACATAATGCATCGTCTTTGATTTATAATATGCGGAACATAGCATGGTAAGGTCTGGGTGAAACTTAATAAAATGTGATGTTAAGATGTATTGGTTCATTTGAATTGTTTCATTAACATATGGCTATATGTTAATGCTATAACATTTTACTTGCAGCATGGTAGTCACTACTTCGCGGTATCTGCGATTTCAATTAATGAAACCTGACAATTAACCCTGTCTACTTCAGAAACAAAATTATTAAGGAAACGATATACCAATCGTAATAGAATTTGCATGAAAAGGTTGCAAACATTTGTAAATCAAATTAGGGTTGTGAATCCAAACAAGTTATGAATTTTCAAATAATCACCGCATTTGTGTAAGCTGATTCACCATATGCGAGGCAAAGTAGTCTGACCGAGTTATGACGGTACCTAAAGGATACACTGTTAACTGTTCCATAAATAATTCGTACTGAAAGAACATTTGAGGAAGATTGGCCAGAATATTTAGGGATTTTGAGGTCATATAGTGTTCAATTGGCAAATTTTTCCATTATTTGTCAAATGGTCATAGGTAGCCAACATCAATTCCCATTTTTCAGTTTATATATATATATATATATATATATATATATATATATATATATATATATATATATATTATCATCACCTTAATGCCTATTATCTGTCTCGCTCCCCTTCATATGCCATTATCCAGGTAAGTAGTAGGAAAATGAACAAATTTGGCCGGAGCATTTAAAGTTACAAACGCACTTCAATCTAAATCCTCAATTAGAAGTTACATAACTTACTTGCTCCCTTTTCTTGTATCTGTTTTAATTTCAAGTGTAAGTAAACAATTGTTAAATTGTAATTTATTTATGTGACCAAAGTTAGAGTTATAGACAAAGGTGAGTGATTGTGTTGGCTATTCCGTCATTAAGTAACTGTGTGGGGGGATAAGGCTCAGCACACAGTGTGAAGGGGTTTAAACGAGCAAAGTTGTAAAGGCTATTTACCAGAGAAGGTTCCCACTGAACACTCCATCCCCACTGCTACCAAACTTATCATCAACCCATCGGAGATAAATAAATCAATTGAAGAATCGCCTCATCCCTAAAGACTTCAGAGTATCAGATAACCACTTAAAAGTATTAAACATCAGAATGAGGACATTTGGTTCTAACATCACCGTTTCACCTTTTCCCAGGTGCACATCGCCAGCAACAGTAGCTTCACAGAAATACAACTAACACCAGGTGGTTGTACTCAATATTTGAAAATCAGGATCTCTACCCTAAATATTATCAACATCGCCACCTGAATGATATCCAACAGAAGATAGATCACAGGGTATTATTTATAACTAAGATACACATGAGTCGCCCTCTGGCTATCTATGCCAGATGCATGGCGTTGATAAACATATGTATTTATATAAATTAAGGAAACAACTACGAATTTTGTTTAAGCTCGATATGAGGGAAATAACGTTTTGTTTTTTAAATATTTAAGCTTTCACTGATTTAGAGAGAACTCGAATCAATGCCAGTAAGTACATTTCAGCAGTGGGACATCAGAAAGGCTTAGAAACAGTTCAGTCAATAACCAGAGTGGCATGGAAACATGTAACTGGGCTGTTACAAATCTTCTTAAGTAAAGAACACAATGGACATGTTATCATATCTGAAGTAACCCCACATTGTTTGTGTGATAGAGAAGCTTCATCTTCAAAGGTGGAATAATGTGAATAGAGAGACTATGACACTAATACTATACGCCGCAATAGGAAAAAGGTAACTAAACCAATGGAAGTAACACATCTGTTTTTAGATGATAAAAATAGTGTGTAATCAGGTAACACTATCATCATTTTCTTTTATCCATCAGAGAATCTCGACACGAACATTTCTGCTGACGCCTTTATGTATCATGTATTACTGATATCGTTGATTCATATCATAATATATGATAGTGTTACCTGTTTAAAACGACACTACTCACTCATTAATTTAAACGTTGATCTGTTCACGGAGGTGAAAAGGTCGAGTGATAGAATAATGACGAGTATAAGTGGATGAGTAAAATGTGGATATAGAATATTGTAAATGTGACTAACACTACCTCAAACAATTTCACACACAACCACACACACACACAAACACATACACACACACACACACACACACAGATAGACACACAAATACATACACATACACACGCATACAATACCGATTGAACAAATACACAGCTCAGGTTCTAATTGGCAGAACCGAATTAATAGATTAAAACGAGAAACCTTTTGGATTGATACCCTGGGATCATTAGAACCAACAGCCGATAATAACAATCGACACTGTAGCTCTACTAATGCCGTTTTCTAGAACAGGCAATATGGCTTCAAGAATAATAAATAAAAAATTTAAGATACTTCAACCGAAGAGGTATTTAGAACATAAAAGCCTCTCGGGTTATTTAGTGTCAAGTAAGTTGAAATACATACCTTAAAATAAATAGAATGTCTCCTGAAGCTCTGGAAAAGTTAATCATAAACACAACTTCAGTAAAGCATCAATCGCCCGAAACACAAAAATCTCAACCCACCGTTACTATGTTTGTAAAGCAATGATATATCTATATATCAATTGTCAAATAGGAAGCTACGACTAATTCATTTGAAGTACATTTAGGTTTATTTTCTTATTATGTTGGGCACTTTCACACCTGTACAAGGATATTTATTCTATTCAAATATCGTTGGGATGTTTTCAAAATACCGGTTTACGTAAGTTCACAAGTAGAACAAAGAGATTAAAATAGTACACATCCTTCGTTAAAAAGAATTAAAGGACTAAGTACGTGACTTCCTATAAAAATTGTATATATAAACCTCGAGCAATATGGTAATGTTAGACATTCTATGCAACCTGATGAAGACTTGAATAGGTTGAAACAGGTCGTAGCTATTGGGTTGAGTCGTGTTATATCGCTGCTATTAGTATTAATCTGAATTTATTCTGATTTATCCTTATATTATTCATACATTATTCATACTGTGTACTAATATTTTATTTTTCCATTTTAGGCTTAATCTTTATTGGTCGTAGTGTTCGACACAAATCCTGGTTTTGTTTTAATCATAGTTTCTTTTTATATTTAGATTATCCTCTTCTGGATTATTTTAGAAATTAACTTTTTCTTAAATTTTTCTCTAATTATATAGCGCCCCTTTGTTTGGTTGCGAATCCTCTTGAGACCGTTTGTGGGCTATATATTTGAAAAGCCTCTTCCTTTTAATCAAATCTTTCTCAACTTCATATGAGAAAATTAACATCCTTGAGACATCAGTTGAGTGGAGATTTGTGCAACAGGATCGTTGGTATGCGCCAGGCCGGTTCTAGCCAGAAGGACATTGTCCAAGTGTTCCTGATCACCCAAGGACCGATTTCTAAGATCCTGAAGCGTCATCGGTTGTATGATCTAACGGCTCCTAGGCCAATATCTTGTCGTGCCAAGAAATCCAAATCTAGACATGACCTATATCTGCTCCGACTGGGCTATACTAGCCAAACCAAACTTTTATCTCAGCTCCATGCCGACTGGATCCGTTTCATTTATGCGGCATTTGGGGATATTCTAATAATTTTTTGTTTCTAGAATATAGATATGGACGTATGTATGTGTGTATGTTTGCATGTGTATGTGTAGGTATATATGTGTATATGTCTGTTAGTCTGCCGGTCTGTCTTATCTCTTTATCTCTTTATTTAGATAATCATTCTGTTAATGTATTTTATAAGTAATTATTTAAGCAAAAGTGGTATTACGAAGCAAAATGGAGCTGACACAAACGTATATTTCTCCTGTGATTTGCTTATTTATTGACTAAAGATTGATTTTTGGATAATATTTCTAAAATGTACATTTGTAGCGTTAGATGGATTTATCTAATATTTTAGCTTATTATATATATTTCAACCCTGAGTACTTATTAGCGTTTGTGTTTAATACACCTATATTGGTACTTTAAGGTCACCTTAACGTTTTAAATTATGTATGTTTTTTATTCATGTTTTCCTGTCTATAAGATGATTATGATTGATGTCTTGCGGCCACTTTTGTGCAAATGTTAGGTTAAATGGGTCTAATGACCTCCAAAGGTTACGAAGCGAAGTCAAAGATGAAACACCCTTCAGATATGTCCACCCCCAGATTCGAATTCACATGTAAGTGATATGTGGTTTACTTTCAATAACAGAACGAAGATTTTAAAGTATTTTTCACGGCCGTTCTGATATGTTATTAAACCATAGGATAACACTGTAAATGTCATGATAATTTCTATGACAATTTAAAACTTGTTTCATGAACAATACTAATAGCTTTCCAATATTTGGTAACTAGACATGATGTTTGATGCAATATTTGTATTCATATATTTATGAGCTGGAGAAATTCAAAAAGCTATTGTTAATTATCTGACTATCCTATTCGAACAAGCAGACTACTTCCCCAAATGCCAGAATATTATTGTTATTTAATATACATCAGCAAATAAACATTATATAGAATATTGTGAATTAAAGAAAGTGAATAAGTGAAGTAAGTACTTGATCTTACATAAACTACGGAAATGAGCTGAATTAGAAAATTCTTAGACGACTAGAGAGAGAGCCAGACATAAATGATTTAGCTTTTATCAAAACGGATGGAAATCTAAACATTCCGCCTTTTAGAGATTAGAGAAGTGACTCTAAATAACATAATATATCACTCTCTTGGGGACGTTGAAGAAGCTAAACCAGTTGTAGTCCATGTCAACAGCAATAATAGCCAAGCAGAAACAGCTGCTTCAGTGTCCAATCACTCACTTAATATCAAAAAGCACATAACTCAATCGCAAACATTATAGCTTAAATCTGGATACAAATCATCAATATAATCACGATAGAATTATGGGATGTCCGTCTTGGGTATAATGAGTTTCAGTTAAAACAAACAAGAAACCAAAATGAAACGATAAATTAATACAAATTTTGTTATTGAGGAATGTATTATGTATACCAGTAAGCACACACACATACACTCACACGCACACACACGCACACACACACACGCATACATATATATTTATATATATACACGCATATATATATATATATATATATATATATATATTTGTGTATGTGTGCTTGTGTGTGCGTGTGTGTGTTTGTATGTATGTGTGCGTGTGTGAGCTTCTCTCTCCCTCTATCTCCTTCTCTCTCTCTCTCTCTCTCTCTCTCTCTCTGTATGTGTGTTTGTTTTATGTAAGGTCTAGACTATTTCCGTTTACATATAATACATGATATTATAGTACATTAATAGGATCAGCTTAAATTGAGCGCCCGGTAGTGGCATGATAGCCATACACCCCCACACACATGCACAGAGAGACTATATATATATATATATATATATATACTAATAAATAATTTAATGGTGTCATATATTAGGTGTGGTACCCTTCAATTGTGTTTAACAAAGGCAGAAAAAAGTTTGAATGCATAAAAGACTAAAGGATAAATATATTTCGTTAGAGCAATTTAGTGTTTCTATTCATCAATCATGAGTACGTTTAATAGTTAAAGACCTTGCTGTGTCTGGTAAATTTATTTAAATGAAGGATTCCTAGGTCAAACATCTAAAGTTCTTTCTACATGTCATCTAAATGTAAATAGTGCATACAACATACATTTCTACATAAACAATTCACTGAATGCTCATACCTGGAAATATGCAGTTTCCTGCCTGCACAGAAATGAAAACTTCTCAATGGCTGCCTAATATGTTTTGTGCTATTTGCTGGATGGTCAAATAACTAAAAAGCATATAGATCTACTTAATACTACCACTTGCTCGTCACTATTTGAAAGTTTACTTCGGTGATAAAGCTGCGTGATGACTCATTCTAGGGAACCTGTATCGTTTCGTTCTTCCGTCCGAGTGACTGCTATATTTCTATTTAACTAAACACCCAGACATAATATTCTGAAAAAAAGCCATCTTCGCAGAAATAATTGTTCCTAAAACGTTAAATTACTCATATCTTAGGCTGTCTCGTTAACAAATCCGCTTGTTAGAAAACATGATAAGATTAATATCTTGACTATGTAACTAGCTCTCAAACTTTGAAAAAAAAACATAACTCGCGTCAGGAAGACCATCTGCATTGATGAAACACTAATGGACTATAAAACTGAAAGTCACTAATGTCCATGAAAGGAATCACTCATTAGAGTATCCCAACTAAGATAATTACGATACAGTGACATTTCTTTAACTACCATTATGCCTAGATTTACAACAGGGAAATGCTTTAAAAATGGCTACCTAGATGCCTTTAGGAAGCTGTTCCTCTTCTGATGTAGTCATTAACTAAGTAGTTATCTTTTTATGAACAATTGATTTGCGTAATTAGTATTTGAATAGAACAAAATCAGAGTGATATATATAATGTGGCTTAAAGACTTGTTAAATGGAAAAGGATATCAGGAATTTCAGAAGTTTGTGTATTTAGAGACTTTGGAATTTGTTCTTCCTACTCATACACTATATATATATATATATATATATATATATATATATATATATATTAGCAAGCAGAAACAGCTGCTTCAGTGTCCAATCACTCACTTAATATCAAAAAGCACATAACTCAATCGCAAACATTATAGCTTAAATCTGGATACAAATCATCAATATAATCACGATAGAATTATGGGATGTCCGTCTTGGGTATAATGAGTTTCAGTTAAAACAAACAAGAAACCAAAATGAAACGATAAATTAATACAAATTTTGTTATTGAGGAATGTATTATGTATACCAGTAAGCACACACACATACACTCACACGCACACACACGCACACACACACACACGCATACATATATATTTATATATATACACGCATATATATATATATATATATATATATATATTTGTGTATGTGTGCTTGTGTGTGCGTGTGTGTGTTTGTATGTATGTGTGCGTGTGTGAGCTTCTCTCTCCCTCTATCTCCTTCTCTCTCTCTCTCTCTCTCTCTCTTTTTTTGTATGTGTGTTTGTTTTATGTAAGGTCTAGACTATTTCCGTTTACATATAATACATGATATTATAGTACATTAATAGGATCAGCTTAAATTGAGCGCCCGGTAGTGGCATGATAGCCATACACCCCCACACAATGCACAGAGAGACTATATATATATATATATATATATATATATATATATATATATATATATATATATATATATATATATACTAATAAATAATTTAATGGTGTCATATATTAGGTGTGGTACCCTTCAATTGTGTTTAACAAAGGCAGAAAAAAGTTTGAATGCATAAAAGACTAAAGGATAAATATATTTCGTTAGAGCAATTTAGTGTTTCTATTCATCAATCATGAGTACGTTTAATAGTTAAAGACCTTGCTGTGTCTGGTAAATTTATTTAAATGAAGGATTCCTAGGTCAAACATCTAAAGTTCTTTCTACATGTCATCTAAATGTAAATAGTGCATACAACATACATTTCTACATAAACAATTCACTGAATGCTCATACCTGGAAATATGCAGTTTCCTGCCTGCACAGAAATGAAAACTTCTCAATGGCTGCCTAATATGTTTTGTGCTATTTGCTGGATGGTCAAATAACTAAAAAGCATATAGATCTACTTAATACTACCACTTGCTCGTCACTATTTGAAAGTTTACTTCGGTGATAAAGCTGCGTGATGACTCATTCTAGGGAACCTGTATCGTTTCGTTCTTCCGTCCGAGTGACTGCTATATTTCTATTTAACTAAACACCCAGACATAATATTCTGAAAAAAAGCCATCTTCGCAGAAATAATTGTTCCTAAAACGTTAAATTACTCATATCTTAGGCTGTCTCGTTAACAAATCCGCTTGTTAGAAAACATGATAAGATTAATATCTTGACTATGTAACTAGCTCTCAAACTTTGAAAAAAAAACATAACTCGCGTCAGGAAGACCATCTGCATTGATGAAACACTAATGGACTATAAAACTGAAAGTCACTAATGTCCATGAAAGGAATCACTCATTAGAGTATCCCAACTAAGATAATTACGATACAGTGACATTTCTTTAACTACCATTATGCCTAGATTTACAACAGGGAAATGCTTTAAAAATGGCTACCTAGATGCCTTTAGGAAGCTGTTCCTCTTCTGATGTAGTCATTAACTAAGTAGTTATCTTTTTATGAACAATTGATTTGCGTAATTAGTATTTGAATAGAACAAAATCAGAGTGATATATATAATGTGGCTTAAAGACTTGTTAAATGGAAAAGGATATCAGGAATTTCAGAAGTTTGTGTATTTAGAGACTTTGGAATTTGTTCTTCCTACTCATACACTATATATATATATATATATATATATATATATATATATATATATATATATATATATATATATATATATATTTAGAGATTTGACTACTCTAATTGGTATGCCCTGCGTGAACATATGTATTTTTACAGTTGCTGACTTATCTAAAGGCACCTAATGCTTTCATAAAGTATTTATTTTATTATTTACGATGAAGAGGATAGTTGGGACATAATAATAAAATATACATCATTCATGACTTACAGTTAACCTGAGATACCTCCCAATTATGTTTAGTAACTTTTCCATTTATATCCCATAGTCACAAAATATATATCTTCGAGCCTATGCAGTTCCATGTATTACATATTGGGCATCTGCAAAACCGAAACGATATGGCTTGCCAACTAAGCATGAAAGCTGCTGTATTCTCCTGTTCGAAAATGAAAACAGTTCATAGAATTCCGAAGCATAACCACAAATAATGAATATTGTTAAGTATATTGTATTGGTGTGTCTATTCTTCTAAATATAACGACGTCACTTTAACCGATATTTGTTATACTAATTGCATAGATGTTCCATCTTCTAGACAAGAAAGAAGCACATTTCTAGGGTCTATTCATATGTTTTTAATCTTCTATAATCCGAGGTAATATTTACTGAATTATTTAAATTTTGTAACATTAGTATATGTAATATAACCAGTTATTATCAGTTAACTTACGGAGAGTACAAAAGTGATCGAAATTAATATGTATTAACTAGTTATTAGTGTAGAAGTAACGTAGACTGTTTGACATTGACAATTGTGACTTTATCCGGCATACGATGATATGACAGATGTCTGGTCACGTTCATTATTTAATGCTGGAACATCGTTCATAATATGTTAAAATTTAATTAATTCACTTGAATTATCTTATAATAATATTGTATAAGTATTAATCACTCAGTTACAATCCGGATCATCCATTCTGGACTAGTCAATTTGTTCACAATTATTTTCGTAGATTAGAAGTCTAGCCTATTAGTATTAATAGTTTATGAGGGCTATTCCAGAAATAATTGTACGGGGTACCTCCATCACCCACAATGTAATTGATTTCCTAGACCCGCCACCCAAGATTTAATTTTGATTTACACCCACCCACCCATAATTTAATATTTAGCTCGCGTTTATACTCACCGTTAAATATGACATATGTATATGAAATACATCCGTTTTATCAAGTAGTCTCATTTTGTATGCCATCTACTATTAGTTATAATACATTTGTTTAGATTAATACACTTCATGTAGGTTTTCAAATAGATATATTTTATTTGCATTATCTGTTAGCTTTCTAGACAGGAATTGTATTTATATTTTGTAACCACCAGCTAATGCCATACGAGAAAGATCATATACACAAGAAACACTTTTCCTAGATAGAGAATGTTTTAGTCTTGAACTAAACCATATCTTGACTTTAGTTATGCATTATAGGTAAAATAGACAGTATAGCCCGTAAATCATTAACACATAAACACATAAACACATTTATATTTTAAGCCTTCGTAGAATGACACTATAGCATGCTAACTCCATCATATTCAAAGCAAGGCTACTATTAATACCCTGATATGATATATTCACCTATAACTGAGCCAACTTTTAAGCGAAGAGACAACCACTATACTTTGATTTAATTTTAATTCCTGAATCACCCTGAAACAGCAATAGACTAAATCCTTTTGTTTCATACATGCATAACTACACAGGCGACGTTTGTAACAACCACTTCTGATAGTCACTGGCAATGGCTCATGAATCCCCAAAATATCATAACGTATCAATCAGCATTGCGCAATTTGCAATATTAAGCTAATAATAACAAACTTTATTAATAACATATTAATGTAATATGTACTCATATGAAGCTTAAAATAGGCTATATTAGGAAATTAACATCATCCTGAATAGTATAATTGTTTCCTAAGAACAGAACTGAAAGCCAGAATAAAAAACGGTATATTGTTAGAATAATTCACTGCCATTTCTACATATAATAATATAGATATGAGACAGCTGTCATAACAGTATTGCGTTGTAAACACAATAATAACAAACGTATTCATGTGTTCTTGTATAATCTAACCTGGTATGCCTTCAGCGGAAAAGGACAGAACTGGCATTCAGATAAGTAGAGTACATTGCTATAGGACATTAGTGTTTTCTAACACACGAGTAAATAATATTTTAGAGTTACGAAGTGTTATTAAGTTATGAAGAAATATATATTTGATAACACGCTTTCAATATATATATATATATATATATATATATATATATATATATATATATATATATATATATATATATATATTAATGTAATGCTTATATGTGTGTATGTGGTTTGTGAGTGCGCGCGCGTGGGAGGGTGTGATTTAATTTAATTTAAATGAGTGGAAAAAATGTTTAGCGTCTTCTCCTAGAACTTAAGACATATTGCCAAAGGGAACTGCATAGGAAATCCTCTCACAAAGACTGGATTCGAAACGAAGCCTGCAGATTGTTCGCGGAGGTCACTCAATACTGGATTACTGGAGTATCTCGATTATCTAATTCAGAGTTCTTTAATTTGACTTTAAGGTAAATGATATCGCAATACTTGACCCCCTTTTCTAGCTACGGTAGAGAGTTTGAGAAATTTCTTGTTTCTTGATTATTTTTACCCTGAATTGTCCTAACTCATTATTACGAAAAGCGAACTCAACTGTAGTTATCAACAGCAGTTCACAATATTTCTTCGTACAATGTTCACAGTGCATGTTTTATATTACCGCCAATAAAGTCTTCATGACAACAACTTTTTCATCCAAGGTGCAGTTGGTCCATTAAACAGATCAGACAGTTGATCAATATCATCTCGTATATCCGAAACCGGAGAAGAGATCCATTTGGATAAGAAAGAAGACCATCAAATAAAATTAGGTAAAAAGAATTGCTTCCGCTCTTCAAACATTTTAGCCTGATAACGTGAAGGAGTCCCATTCTTCAAAGAATCAGGATTTAGAATGAAGGCTTCCCATCATTTTTTAAATCGAAGCTAAGAGATCAAAGACGAATTCAGCTGCGGTTATATCACCAACAATTTATGGTTGTGAAATATTACCATTCAGCCAAAGTTCCATTTTAGCAACCGCTTGAATATTTATTTTTATCAGTTAACTAATTATAATTATTTCAGACCAATTAACTAATCTAAAAACATAAGCATTAATGTGTGCTATATGCACGTCTCTGCCATGTTATATGGCACAGTTATCAAATTACTTGCAACAGACTCTATCTGCTTTAGGGTTTTCTACTACAAGTACGCATTCGGGTCATATATATATATATATATATATATATATATATATATATATATATATATATATATATATATATATATATATATATATAATATATAGTATTATGCATATAATGTTATTGTAAAAACAAATAATGGGCGGTACATGTACATTTTAATTATAACTGCTATATTCATTATGTGGCAGAACTGCAATTTATTCAATAGTGAACATCTAGTGATGTTAAACCTGATTTATTGAAAATATAAATGAAGAAGGTTCTCCACGAAAGGAAGGACACTTAGTGGTGATTATTTGTTCTTAGGCAAAAACTGACGGTATAAATTAATCGATTAAAAAGAAAATAACCTAATTTTACTCTAGCCAGGTATATCCAAAATACATTTAGATGAAATATTTGCTATACAATATATAATATAGAGTAATCTCACAGTCTCCAATCATCTGAAGCTAACTGATTATATTTTCGAAAAAATAATAATCATAGATTTAATTGTTGGCATGTGGCTTGAATACATAGCCTTCTCCGATATCTAATAATTATCTAGATGAATATGCTCTTGATATCCATATATATATATATATATATATATATATATATATATATCAGCGGTATTCCATGCTTCAGATTTTGCCAGTATAGCGAATGAAGTGAACTCCTCTGCGGCCTAAAGGGTAAGAGCGTGTGACTTTCTTGCTCATGATGATGCTATGCGGGGTTAGAATCCCGGCCGTGGCACGATATTAGGACGAGTTTTTCATCCAACCAGGTAACTGGCTACGTTTTCTCTGCCGAATATGACATATGTTGTAAATTCTAAATTTATTTAGATTTATTACACGTGTTGAAGCAATAAATTACAAACCATGTACATCTTCCTCTAAGCCAAGCCACGTAAACTAACTGCCATTTTGGCCATTAATAATATTATTATTATGTCACAACATATAGTGAAGGTGGATTGTTCGTAAAGTAACAGTTCACATTCATATAATATTCCTTAAACTTGGGTAATCCTTATAAATATAATGCTAAATCGACAGATAATATTATATTATCATAATTACTGGGAGGTAGCTATTGTACATTGGAAAGGAAGAAACTCACGTGTTCTACTTCCATTGGCACAATGAACATGGAAACATATCAATCCATGTCAATTTAGGTCACATATGTTCACAAGCTACTAACTTCTACCTGACATCGTCTGCGGTTCATTTATATAAATATGATAGCCAAGTAGACACTTCTTGCTACAAGAGTACAAAACAAGCTTCATCACAATCAACCAATCGAATCATATAAAACGTTTCTATTAATTGACAAATCAGGTCTTTGTTTAGCTTTAAAATGGCGTCACCCATCGATGAGTTATAATCGAATCACCAGCTATTTGAATGTTGTGATTCATCGTGATAATATTTGTGCAACATTATTAAATTGTGTCAGTATATTTGTATTATTCCTGATAATGTTATATGAAGGTGAACTACTCCCTTATTCATTTTTAACTTTATGTATTTGTTTTTGTTCATCATATAATCGTTCATGCCACCCAAACTGATACTGCCAGATCATGAATGAATTAGCCTTACCGATTAAAAAGTCACACAATAACTGTATTTTAGCTTCTTTAGATAAATGGCTCTCTGTTGTATCTCCCATACATTAAATATATGCAGTAATCTGTAGTTTTGAGGATATATTAATGACATTTAATGTTATCTAGTCTACTTAACTAGTTCCGATATGCGAATACATCTAGTTTACGTGACCAAGCTTGTCTTTGGTTTCGTATATTGAAGTTTGGACATTTACTAGTAAGCTCAATGAAGGAAACAAAGAAAACAATCCTGGAAATGGAATCTCGGTGTATGGCATCTTGAGTAATTGACTAATGCATCCCTAGCTTATACCATTGGATAATTTGTCATTATCTAGTAAAGAAACATAGCAGATAAATAATAAAGACAAGTTTGCAAATCTTTGATCGATCAACCGGGACCGCAAGATCAATCTTTTTTGATACAAACTTCTTTATTTATCAACTCGCCATCTTTCAACTATTAGATGGCTGATTTTAATATAACTGCGCTACACTAACTGCACGAAATGTCATACATTTTATTTGATTACCAGCAATTTCAAAGGCAATCCTTACTCCCATAGCAATATAGGAGATCAACTGCATGTGACATACAAGGTCATAGATACACATATACATTGAACAACGAGAAATAGTATGAGAAAGAGTATGGAAAAATAATGAACATATCTGGACAGAAGGAACATCAATTGGTCGTGATTAGTTTGTACACTTTAGTTCCATCTCTTGCTACTTGTAGGCTTTACTGAAATTTAAATAATGCGTAGTTTTGGTCAATTTGTTAACAATCAATCGAACTAATATCTGGGTATTCGCTATATCAGTTGTTGTGTATGTGCAAAAATGAAAATATGTGTGTTTGTATGGAAAGGACAAGGTACTCAAAAATTTGTAAACAAAGACAGAATATATTCGAAAATTATATTGGCAAACTGATACTACTGACGCTACTTGGCTAATCTTTCACGATTTTGCTTAGCTAAAACACGAAACTCTCATGTAATACAAATAATTTACTTCGCATCTATCATTCTTAGATAGCATTCTTGTTATTTTTATGAACATAAAAGAATTATACACGTCACATCAGATTTCTCTTTTATGTATCCATTAATCCATCATACTTTATGTCATAATTCTGCGTATAATCATTTCGAAACTCTATCTATATATCTATTTATCTATCTATCTATCTATCTATCTATCTATCTATCTATCTATCTATCTATCTATATATATATATATATATATATATATATATATATATATATATATATATATATATATATATATATGAGTGTGTGTGTGTATTCAATGGTGTCTTGCTATATATATATATATATATATATATATATATATATATATATATATATATATATATATATATATATATATATATATATATATATATATACAAAACATCTGTGATGGAAGAGAAGGTTGAAAAGGGTAAAAGTCATGCGAGTGTGGTGTCATCCAAATCACTAGTGGCACCACGCTCCATTAAAGCCGGTAAGACTGTTCCATCAGCTCCACCGCTCCCAGCGGAGCAACCTCAGCCGAGTGGGAGTTCAAGAGGTGTAACCTCATGGATGAGCGACTTCGACATTCTGATGGAGCTCGTAAACAGGAGGTTATTCCAGGTCCAGAAAGAACATACATCATCAGATGTAACATCACGGCGTGAGTCGATCGATAAGTCAGTTGTCCCTTGCATCGGATACATTTCAGGTATCAGCTCCCTTTGAATAGCATAGAGCTGCTCGGAAGATGATGAAACGACGCGCTGTAGCGATGGTTGGAACATCATCTTCAGAATGTGTTCGAGGTGCTCCAGAACCTAGCAGAGATGTATTTGTATATCGGATACTTGATGGAAATATTGAGGATTACATAACTGAACATAAATTCGATGTACGCAATTTAAAACGCATTTCTAAAGACGGGTCTAGGTTCATGACTTTTAAATTAATTGTTACAGTTCAGACATGAATACATTGGTGCAGTCAGAGTTCTGGCCAGTTTGTGTTTGTGTGGGGCGTTATTACAAGCCTATGTACAGAGAGAATACATATGATGGATAAGTTCTTACAAGATAATGCCTTGAAAATTTGCTCATTTAATAGCAAAGGACATGGCCAGGATAGGATTGAATACACGAAGAATGTATTTACTATATATGACATATTGATATTACAAGAAGATTGGTATATTGAAGACGATATTAAACTGCTTGAATGTTGATATGGTAATGTCCAAGTGTATGGAGTATTTGGTATGTATGACAATGAACTTCGTTCAGGTCGACCCTTCGGTGGTTGTGCTATTGTACTTAGGAATAGTGTCAAATGTAACTTCACCCCTTTCCATTTTAATAATAGGTGTTGTAGAGGTGTGTTGAAAATAACTAATGTTTCTATTTTGCTTTTCCATAGCAATATGCCCTGAGATACAACAAATGATAGTGATACATGTAGCATTTTCAGAATATACTTAATGACATTAGTTGCATTTGTTCTAAGTATGAGCATATTGATTATGTAATAATCGGAGGTGATCTTAATACAGATTTATGAAAAGTTACTTCTCTGCATACACATATTTTGAATATTTATGTACAAAATGAGGAACTGAAATGTTATGATATGTCGGGTTACCCATATAATTTATACGTATGAAAATGTTGCAGCTTCTACTGAATCTATTAAAGAGCATTTAATTTTTTTTGAAAATGTATTTAGAAATATCATAGTTTATCGTTCTTTACATGATGAAAATAATCTGTCGGATCATGTTACGGTTTTGCTTACCCTTAGCCTTTCTGCAGAACATGACGAAAACAATGATAGCCGTCTATATGTAAAACGTGTTCTATGGGACAAGGCTACTACAGATAACATTGCACATTATAAACATATGCTTGATGAATTTTGTGCCCAGCTTAAGTTACACTTGATGCGTTATATTGCCAAGATACATCGTGTAAGATTCATAGTAGTGCATTGAATGTTTATTTTAATAATATTATTGATATGTGTATTCCTAGTACCAAGAAAAGGCGTATTGTTGGTTGGAATGAAGGTGCAGAGCCAGCACGTAATGGAGCTATTCGTTTGGCATAGACTATGGGTTGACAATGGAAGGCCTAGTCAAGGTCATATAGTGAAAATGCTCAAGAGAAATCAGAACAAATGAATGTCAAATAAGATGGCTGTGCCACTTGAATCAAATTGTAAACGTTCTTTTTGGCAGGAGGCAAAACGTATTATTGGAAAATGTCTTTCAGCGGTGAATAGCATAGACTCAGTAAATGGAAGCGATCAGATCGGTAACTTATTTGCATATAATTATAAAGAATTATTCACCAGTGTATCATATGACTCCATCGAACTGAAAAATCTTATTTCAAAGATGGGGAATATGGTTGTAAGTGGCTGTGATTCCCCTTTGTGTAATGATAGCCATGCCATTAATAGCTGTGATGTGAGCAATGCTCCATTTAAAATGAAGGCGAGGAAAGCAGATGGCACAAATAATATACAGTCGAACGCTGTGATTAATAGTTCCCCATCTATGGCTGTGCATATATTGTTATTATTCTCAGCTATGTTAAGACATGGTGTATCGCCGGATAATATTTTGTTGGCAACATTAATCCCTATTCCAAAATCAACTAAGAAATGTTTAAATGATAGCACTAATTACAGGGCTAATGCTCTTAGTAGTGTATTTAAGTGTAAGTTATTGGATATAATAACAAGGGATAAATGTGAATATGTTTTTTGTTCATCAGAATCCAAATTTTGTTTTAAATCAGAACACTCGACACCACAATGTACATTTGTGTGGAAGAACTTATTGAGTTTTATAATAGTAATAGTTCTCCTATGTTTCTGGTTGCGCTCGATGCATCTCGAGAATTTGATAGGGTAGAATTTTGTAAATTGTTTCAATCACTCATTGATTGTAATAAGTGTCCTATATGTTTTTAAGATTGTTTTATATATGTATACTTACCATAAATTGAGAGTGAAATTGAATGGTGTTTGTAGGGAACTGTTTGATATAACAAATGGTGTTAAACAGGGTGGCATATTGTCTCCTTTATTATTTTGTATATATATATATATATATATATATATATATATATATATATATATATATATATATATATATATATATATATATATATATATATATATATATTGACTGCTCTTTGAACGTTACGATGGCTAATGTAGGCTGTTATATCGTAAATGTGTATGTGGGTGGTGTTGGTTATGCTGATGATATGTGTCTCATGGCGCCTTCTTGTCATGCAGTTCATAACATATTGTCCGTCCGTTTAGATTTTGGACAGGAATATGATGTCACATTTAATTCATCAAAAAGCCAAGCGACGTGTGCAGTAAGGACAATATTGTTGTCAATGATTACTTTGAATGGTGATATAATAAATATATATAATTGTGTCCAACATCTAGGTCGCTATGTGGGTGATTCCGATTCTAATTGTAAAACAATCAATAAAGCTATTGGTGAATGATATATGATATATATATCATACATATATATATATATATATATATATATATATATATATATATATATATATATATATATATATGTAACCGTAATAGCAATTTCCAGATGTGATGTAATCGTAATCGCTTACATTGTAAATATATTCGAAATCAGCGAATACTTTCACGATTATACAAGGTGTTTGAATATTTCCTGTGTTATCTCATGCCAAACCTATATAGAGTTTCATTCCCATCTCAATCTGAAATCTGAAATCAGCTTCTAAACTTTATCTATTGTATATATTCTAATTATCCTACAGTTTCACCACACATGATGAATTTCGTTAATAAATATATATTTCGTTACTAAATATATATTTCCCAAATATTCAAACAATTCCTATGTTTTGTTACATGAAAGATAATATATTTAAATAGAATATCAGTTTTCAATTTTCTTTATATATATATATATATATATATATATATAATATATATATATATATATATATATATATATATATATATATATATATATATTGATCAGCATATTGTTTATACATGAATATGGAATAAAAGTAGTGCGACAAAAGGAATCGTAGAAGCTGCCTAACGGAATAGCCAGTTTTTAAACATTATTCGGATTTACTAAGTTATAAAGTTACATCATAAGTGACAATTTGGATATCCTGAAATAGGCATGTTATTAGAAAAAATAGCTGCTGTTGATGAGGACATATAACTAGATTTGGTGATCTGATATATAACCGATTTCAATATAGTCAGAGAGCAGATTTAGTTGATTCCCGGCGCATAGTTTATAAATAGTTTTCTTTCTTACAAACATCTTATCCTCAGGGACATCTATTTCCATTTCTGCGATGCTAGTCATGAAAGTAGAAGTCTAGTCCAATTCATAAACTGTCTAATAGTCCGATCGTCAGCCCGAAGGAAATGATCCCTTACATCAAAACAGAGACTAAGCTATAGTTGATTCCCTGATTTTAAACCTAGACAAGTAAATACAGCCCAGCATTACACAGATTTAGAGTAATCCAGGGCGATCCAAAAAAAAAGATATAATATTTGTAAAACAGTTTGAAATAGTGTCAATAAATTATTTTCCACCTACATTTGGTCAGACAGATTTCTTTAATTTATGGTATGTTTATTCAATCACCTGTTTTTGCTACAGTTAATAGTGATGTGACCGTTCGTGTGTCCATCTTTAGATATGTCGTTGTGAGGTTTCAGTAGATTGGTTTCTGTCGAGTGAAAACGATTGGATGCCACTTTTCTAATATTTTATATATGAAGCGTATAATTAGAAATAGATATAAAGCTGTTTAGGTCATTCGTTGTTAAATATATTTTCGTAAAAAGGGTGTTTACATGGACATGTTTAAAATAAGAAAGGAACTCTCATTTATTGCCTTAGTAATTGGAACATTTAGTGCGCGTAGACAAGAATATAGGAGAAATGTCGGCATATGATCAAGTTCAGAGGACTCATTAAGGGATGGTTGTTTAAACACTGTGCAAGGGTGATGTACATCAGAAACACAACCCGAGAGAGAAGCGTGAATTTCGCTGATCGTACCCGTGAAATGTTTGGAAAAAGATTTGGAGAATATATTATTATTATTATTATTAGTAGTAGTAGTAATAGTAGTATTAATAGTAATAGTTGTAGTAGTATTATCAGTAGAAGTAGTAGTAGTAGACTTAGTAGTAGTAATAGTAGTAGTAGTAGCAGAAGTAGAAGTAGTAGTGGTACTATTATTAGTATTATTTAATAAAGCGCTTTATCAGAAGAAGGCACTCAAATTTGATCTACAGTCTATAGTGATATCTCGAAATTGGCATAACTAATAATAATAACTTACATATTTAATCAATCAGTATTATCTAACGGGTAAATCATTCTTAAATAAGTGAGTTTTACAAGAGATATTGCACGTTTAAACTACTCAGCAACATATTTCTCAAAATGGGAGATGCTTTGCTGATCAACCATCAAATCTATAATTTAACCATGGAAAGGAACCTTTAGTAATATCTTACAAGATGAACCTAAATAAATGTCTACGGTATTTGTATCAACAGCGATATTCCACTTTTCTGGGACTGAGAGAGTTATAAGTTATTTGCAACATTGTAATTTATATACGTCTAAATACGTTTTAAAAGGAATTCAGGCAATGTATTCGTATTTACAGACATGACACAATGCCAAAGCTGCAGAATTAAGATATGTATTTAGATATGACATGCCCCAAAGAATGTTTATTGTCTATCTTAGGTATTACATATATAAGAAATGTAATTAGAAGTATTTCTCATATTAAATAATAATAATAATAATAATAATAATAATAATAATAAAGCTAATAATACATACATACACACATAAAGACATTGGTTGATAAGTACTGTAAATAAGTGTTTTTTAAGAACCTTACAAAATATGTACTTGCAGTATAGTTATGCAAGGGGCATGTTGAGTGGTTTACATGTTATCGTTCTAGTTTAAGCATTTTAAAAAATTTAAATTGGAAGCGCGCGATATGCTCACGTATTCTTCGATTTATATGTGGTCACTTTCTAAAAGACATCAGGCCTGGCTGAGATGGTATTTAATTTGTTATTTAAATTCAATTTACAATTGATAAATAACAACAAATCTTTGTCTTTATTAAAACGTGCGAATTTACTCTACCATAAAGGTACACGAAGAAGATGTGGTTTTTGTAAACAGATAATTGTAGGAAATGTTTAGAACATATATTCGTGGGTCCTGCTAATGGTCTTAGACAACTTCGTGTTAGGGATTGGTGTCAACATATACATGTTGTTATTGCCAAAGAAATGATATGTTAACCTAAAATAATTCAAGCTAAATATCTTCACAAACTTTCGCTTTTGTTTCATCTTGCACCAAATACACTCAATTATATGAAGCCTGAGTTCATTTCCTTAGTAAAAGTTAATAAACGTGTACTTTCATGGACTTATATATGCAACAGTATATACTGCTGAATATGTATCTGTTTATATATACATTTCCATGACTGATAAGAAACAAAATAGCTAAAATAAATCACCCCCTTATTCTTGTAATTGCCCTCGTGATTTATTGACAATAGAATGTTTCTTTTTAACTTGAGGAAATCAGTATTCAGATAATAGCTAGTTGTAATATCTATCCTACCGATAAATTGACTTTCAGTTTGGTTACGTAGTGGAACTGATTAAGGAACATTTCATGGCTAGCCACCATTAGTTATTAAAAAGCCTCTGAGGAAACCTATAACTGACATGGGTGATAACCATAAACAAGTCAAGCATCCATAACAAGTTTCATGCATTACAGAAATAAATACCCGATATAAATTAATTACGGGAGTCATTATGAAGTTTAGGTAATTGTTCTTCTTCAGAAATGAGTGACAATTCGTTGGCAGGAATTAGTAAAAGTGTCGCAGGTTATGTAGCTTTAAACAATTTAAAATATTCCGTTTTATAAACCCAGAACTATTTGGCTACATCTACCATTTAGAAGTAATAATACATTTTAATAATTTAGAATTAAATTAAATTTATTTAATAATATAATAATAATAATAATAATAATAATAATAATAATAATAATGTATATTTAACAAAGCGTCCTTACTAGTAGGGGCCATTCAAAGCGTTATACAATTAATATGTAATATAATAATACCACAAATAATATATCTGTAAAAACCCTGTCAGTGTTTTAAAAGATAATAATTATATATCTGTGAAAGCGACATTAACACGCGTGTTTTAAAAACAGATTAAAGTTTTTCAAGAGACTGATCACTGCAAGTATTCACAAATAACACTCTAAGAACAATAAACTGGACCTAATTGTCTGGACAGACACATATAAGGTATTCTGGAGCCATATCTTTAATACATTGATAAGTTATTAATACACTCATGACATGGCTACGCTGTCTAACAGGTATCCAATGTAGTTTTTAAACAATTGGGGCGATATGATCATATTTTCGAGTATTTGTCACTATGCGAGATGCAATATTCCGAATTCGCTGAATGCGATTAATGTTATAATCAGATATGCCATATAAAAGGGAGTTTCAATAATATTTACGAGATGTAACAGAGGCATGGACATCCAGATGTTATTATTATTATTGTTTTGTGGATACAGCAAGGTAATTTTATTTACTAAATATTTCAAACGGGATTTGAATGTAGAAACCTATTTCCGCTTTTCTTCCAAGTAAGATGATCTGCCAATTATTTGGACTTCAGTGTCCCATAAGTATTTAATTAAATTCTTCTCCGCCAAAACATGTTATTAAAATAGTTCTTTATGACAAAAGAACTCGTACATTAACAGGAGTCACAGACATGAAGGTGAAAGGAAGGAAGGTTTCTACAGCATCTTATATGTGTATAAATATGATGAAATATCACTTAATATGTTCTTTATCATTTAGCTCATAGATTCTGCATAAATGAATACATAATTCAGTTGAATAGGCTGATAATGATGATGATGATGATGATGATGATGATGAGGTATTTTAAGGCCACTTTTATGGACAAAGTAGGCTAAATGGGCCGAGCGACCTCCATATAACATCTATGGTAACAATAAAAATAGGTTAATGGGATATAGAGTCTTAAACTAGTATATAATACTTACTTTTTGTCACGTATTGTCAGCTCTATGAGCGTACCGAATGTTGGGATATGTTACAATCTCATCTGGAGCACTGAATACTAGTTTATTTCTTTATAATATGGTGAGTGCGTGGCTTGTTTAGCATCATCTAGATATGCTTTGGTATATGGCTGATTGACGTTTTTCTAGAAATACATTAAAAAAAAATAAGTATCTGTGGGAAACGAAACTAGAACCGGGAAGTATGTAGGGTAACGCTCCAGCCAAATTTTTATCTGCGCTCAATATTAACCAACATTGTGGGCTCTTCTGCGGTATTGTACAAGCAATATCAAAACTACAAGTTTATCACGCCACATAAAAGTCTACATAAGTGTGTGATAGTATAAAATGAAAACTATTAACAAACCAATAAGAATATTTTAAATTTAGAAATATAATATTACAACGCTAGCATATAGATATGTAATTAAATAAACTGTATAGTATATGTTACTGGTGACTAGCAAAATTACTAGAAAATATGTGTCCTAGCAAACTAAGTTTCAAATACATCTGCTTCACGAATATGAAGCATGAATTGAAAATTGGTGACCATTCTATTTTCCTTCCAAACCAATATTAGTATTTATTTAAAGAGCACTAACAGGTTTTGATAACAAACGTAATGAAAGTAAACTTTAGTGTTATTTGACTGCTTCTACTAATTGTAATGGCATCTTCCTTAGGCACCCCTGATCTCAGAATATACATATATTTAAACACTAAGTTATCAATTTACCCCTATTTCTTTACAAAAACAATATTCAATTATTTATTTAAGTGAGTGAGTGAGTGAGTGAGTGAGTGAGTGAGTGAGTGAGTGAGTGAGTGAGTGAGTGAGTGAGTGAGTGAGTGAGTGAGTGAGTGAGTGAGTGAGTGAGTGAGTGAGTGAGTGAGTGAGTGAGTGAGTGAGTGAGTGAGTGAGTGAGTGAGTGAGTGAGTGAGTGAGTGAGTGAGTGAGTGAGTGAGTGAGTGAGTGAGTGAGTGAGTGAGTGAGTGAGTGAGTGAGTGAGTGAGTGAGTGAGTGAGTGAGTGAGTGAGTGAGTGAGTGAGTGAGTGAGTGGTATGTGAGTGAGGATGAGAGTGAGTGAGTGAGTGAGTGAGTGAGTGAGTGAGTGAGTGAGTGAGTGAGTGAGTGAGTGAGTGAGTGAGTGAGTGAGTGAGTGAGTGAGTGAGTGAGTGAGTGAGTGAGTGGGCGTTTGTTTGGATGAGCATTTGGGTGAGTGTTTGAGAGAGTGCTTGGTTGAGTGTTTGGGTTACTAAGTCAGCTTGTGATAAATAGGCCATCTCCTGCTAAAAAAGCGTCATCTGATTGACTAACAAAATATAAACCTATTTGCAAACATAATTTATTTTTATTTTCACAAATCTGGACACCCATATAATTAGTTTTTATGAAGGATATGTTTTTTTCTTCTATTTATGTTATACTTTCCTGACTTTGGAATGCGCCACTTTTATTGGCAAAACCTACTACGAAACCACCTCGTTATAATAATAGTTAATTATGTTGACTATCCTACCGACAAATTGACTCTCCGTTTGGTCACTTACCAGAACTGATTAGGAACAGTTAATATCTGGTAAACATCGACGCCAGTAAACCTGTTAGGATATGTTTTACGATCAAGGACGATAACCGTAAACACATCAAATGTCCGTAACAATAGTCATATATCACCAGAGTAAGTTCACCTGGTATAGTCACCTCTTGGGCTAGTTGATCACAGACTAGACATATATTTAGAGATAAGGTATCACTTTATCCAACGTTGTCTAGAAACGCAATATGCAACTATTTAGTATATGTATTTTTGTGCATTGCAATGAGACAAGAACAATAAAGAAATATAATACCTAGCAAACATTTTACTATTTTATTTCAGTCTTCTTTCAGATTGTGAAAGAAGTAGATTCGTTCATTTAAATCGTTTGGCGGTTGTTGCTGTTTGTCATCAAAAAGTGAAATAGTTATCTCCTGTAAAATGGTTTCACTATCACTAGGTACTTATACAGTCGTCGGATATAGAAATGTTTGCTGCAATCACCTTTTAGTAGTTAAAACTATATGGAATCCAGGTAAGTGTTTAGTTTGCAATGTTTAAAATGGTAGCCTATCTTAATCCAAATTTAAACAAAAATTGTATTATTTATCAGCGGGTTATACAAGACTTAGCACATTCTATCCATATCCACAGTACGTACATCTTCGGAAGATGCGTATTGATGACTTGCAGATAGTATTGATAACATTAATACCGTGAATTATTTCTGACAATCATATTCGATCAATCATAAAGGGAGATTGCATTACATTATTCATTTAGAAGTCCTGGGTATTGTAGAACAGGTAAATTGGAAAGCAGTGATAATATAAATTATTTTGTTGCAAGTGATGAGCGGTGAAATTTTGAATAACAAATATCTCGAACCCTGGTAGTAGCCATAATGCAATGGTATACAATATAATACTCATGCAATTCATATATGTGGATATATCTTTTTATTAGTTAAAAAGGATAAGTAGTAAATATTAGTTAAAACAAGTCTATTTTGTTAAATAAAATATATTTATTCAATTTGAATAAAAGTAATAAAATGGCAAAAAGGTAAACTTTGTTTCTTTCTAAAGCATAATTATAATATTATTTGAAGTTTACAGATATTTTATTACAGAAACTAATGATGTTAAAAATAATCTCCCGTTCATATTAAATAAGCGATGTGGGATACAGTATTTATTTTACCATTAATTATTTTCATCATTGTCGAATTTATTAATATTAAGTTATGATTACAATCTCTACATTTGTGTTTATAATATCATGTAACATGAGTCGTTACTAGCTATATTAAATCGGTAATCATGTTACCTGGTCAGGTAGCTACAATAATCATTGTTTTAAGATGAATTATCACCCTAAGGTTTTCCTGCCTTTTTTATTTAACCTTTTAAGAGATGATTTACATCTATCATATTGTGTTGCCAATTAAATTCTAAAATGAATAGATCCTTATGGCAACTTATGTCTAAAAAGAAAGAAATCAACTTTACTGCGAAACATACGTCAATAAGGTTGCAAATTAATTACATAATAATAGATAATATCTATCTCTAAATGATCAAGATGAAAACATCGGGCAGTTCTTCAAATGACGTTTAAAAAACACACTTAGATATGCATACACGCACACGCACACACGCACACACACACACACACACACGCGCGCGCACGCACACACACAAACACACACACACATATATATATGTGATGATGATGATGATTGATGTGTTACGGCCACTTTTGTGCACAAGGTAGGCTAAATGGGCCGAGCGACCTCCAAAGGTAATGAGACGAAGTGAAAGACGAAACAACCTTCAGATATGCGCACGCCGGGATTCGAACACGGGTAATGATCTGTGGCACATATAATATATATATATATATATATATATATATATATATATATATATATATATATATATATATGAATGATATGGTGTATTATATTCGTGTTATGTGTTCATGAATGTATAATGCATCACTTTTATCAGCAAAGGCTACTACGAAACGACCGTGTTATAACAATAGTTAATTATATTGACTATTCTACCGATAAATTGAATCTCCGTTTGGTCACTTAGCGGAACTGATTAGGGAACATTTAATTTATCACCACCATTGATGCCGGTAACCATGTCAGTATTGTTTTTTTTACGATCATGGGCGATAACCGTAAATACATCAAACACCCATAACAACAGTCATCTCTCATAGCAATACGTTCACTTGGTAGAGAGTTATCTCTAGTTAAGTTGTTACAGCATCCAGCGTTGGGGCGTGTTATGCCCCTTTTATCTCAGACATTAATATTTATTGTGCCAGTTAACCTTTTTGAAAGGGTCACTTTTGCAATGACATACGGTAGGGCACTTAGAACACCATAACCTCCATAAGAGTTATCAGTCTGCTTATCGCAGAGATCCTTCAACATAAACCATTCTATTGGAGGTGCATAGTGCTGAGGCTCTTGGCAAAGATTAATGACTGAACTAATTGTGAATAATTTATCTGCACCTTTTGATATAATATATCTTTTGAATATACATAAACGATGAGACATGATATACCGTAATCTAAGCCCTTAACATTTCTTTTCTGGACTATCCCAATACATCGTTAAATAATATAATCCTCCCTCTCTCTCCCTCTCTCTCTCCCTCTCTCTCTCCCTCTCTCTCTAAAGGACCACCTACAACTAGTGCAGGACTGTGTTGCACCCTTGATGATGCGCACTCAACAAATAGAACATATAATCCCAGTTGCGCTTATCAGCTGCACTGACTTCCTCTAAGTTCAGATTACTGTACAATATTCTGTTTCATCCATTACATCACTCTATCTAAGCTATCTGATCCAAAATGATTAACAAGTAAAAATGCTCCGATCTCAATCCCGTTCACTATTGACTATAACAAAAGGTCATACAGCAATGTACAGACGGAACGCTTTCCGCACATCAGTTTACTGTCAGTTGAATTAGTTGCTACATCATACTAACCCTTCAGGAAATAAATAACTATTTGGTTAGATTCTTAAAATCCATTTATTTAAAATAGGCTTATATAAACTAGTGAATTTATTAAAACGTTTAATTGTATTCGAATAATCAAGCTGAATAGGACACTGTACAACATAAGACTATTATATGTATAATATGACTTAAAGGTAATAATTTAACTGCCAAAGCTGAGTATCATTTGACAAGATCGAACTAATTATATATATATTAAGTATACATCATATGATACTGATTGAAAGAATGCGCTCAGAGATTTGAATAAATAAATATATTATAATCAGATCAGCATCTTTAATACAATTAGCTCGGACTAGGGTCTGGCCACCCTTTTACAAATATATAGTATCAAGAAATATTAATTCACTGTGATCAATGCGAATGCAATATATTAATGATGTACCGTAGCAATAGAAAGGAACATTTCTCCATTTTAGAACAAATTCAACATTGGAATGTCAGTCTGCCCTAACAACTATTCATTCAAACATAATGTTACGGAACCAATTAGGTTAAATACAAATTGATTACGTCACCGCAATAGCATGTTTTTAAATGACAGATGACACTATGTATAGTGAAGTGACTTACGTATACACAACAATGAATCTCACTAATGACATTTTATTTTGTTGGCACATTTATTATCTTTGACAGGTGATATTTGAATATGAATAAGTCCCAATTTTCAAAAAGCGAGTCTTCTACATTATGGTATATCACTAACAGCAAAAGCGACAATGCCTACTATTATCATAAGAGGATACACTATTTTCAAACAAGAATAAATTGTAAATTATTTCCCTATCATTTTGTATGGGCCATTCTATTATACGTAATATATGTTAATGACATAACTTGACCTCAGTAAAATCAGAATATGCGTGTAAAATTAGATATCCCATTTTTCTCAAACATAATGTTTTTCCTACGAGGAGGCTGCGCATTCGACTCGTTGGCTTACTAACAACTTTCAAATATATAATTGGCAGAACAATACATCATGTGTGTGAACTACTGTCTATTTATTATTTTTACATTTGTCCTGATTTGTGACACCATGAGATGGTATTTGATTATTAAAGAATCAGCTAAGTAAATGTACAGAGAGTGAATATCTACCAAAGTTACCAGCAATTCCCATTATCTGTCAAAGAGATTCATTTTGAAGTTTTAAGCTTCCGATTATCAGTCTTTAGAATTAATAGCATGTTCTTATTCCTTAGAGGAATAACAGATCGACATATACACCACAGTATTGTATCTAACTATAAAATCAGATATTTAAAATACATTTTCGATGTTTTATTTATCCTCAACAAAGCGATGTTATTAAAAAGACGTAATCGTATTTCAGTCTGAAATATATGTTATGCTATCAAAGTGAAATAATTGATAATATAATATTGCATTGGATACCTATTTTTATAAATGTATAAAGCGATTATCAAGTTACGGACATCTTTCTTGAATTAGCTTCGATATGAAAATGGAAAAGGGTACGTCAACTGAAAACATATTACTGTCAGAATGTTTTGGTAACAATGACAATCATGTCTGGATATTCGATAACTTTATTCCAACGAAATAGTTTCTAGTTTTTGGTCGTGTTCTGCACCAGGAGTTGTTTAATGGAAATTTAGACGATGGGTATTACGTGTTGGTTCCTCTATAATCAGTGTAAGTAACTTAATACTATCGCTAGTAACGTACGTTTAAATAAATTGTGGAGTTCCTGACTAAAAGCGAAAGTATGATCCAGACAGGATAAACGAATACTGATTTGATTGCTTATAAAACTGATAGTGATAAGGCGTTTATCATTCACATGTAGGTAGACACCAGACAAAAAGGTTATTAAGATAGATAGACAATGGCGGAGTTATGAAAATGAAGGTATCGATTTCCTGTCATCAATATTAGTTATTCATGGACCCTAGAAAACTACTTAGTTTTATAAGGCAATGCCTTACCGATATTGCTTCCGAGAAAATATAAATGGGATAGAATTATCGTTTTTGACGACTCTTTCTGCCAATAAAGGTCTGAAATGTGAGTAAATTGTATTAACGACAATGACTGTTGTGTTAGTTGCCAGAAAATGTATTGATCTATATATAACCCATAATTTCCAGTAGTTCAGAGTAGGCAAGAGAGACACTGTAACAACACCAATTAAGATATAATACAAATGTTTTGTTCAATGAATTGCGATAGCGTGTATAGGTATGTCAATTTTGCGTATGTCACGGCAATATATCTATAATAAAAGTTGCTTTATCTCGAACCAAAGCGTCCACATGTGCCTACATAGCAACTTCTCATTATTACCAAAGATCGTATAGTGGAAGATGGGACAGTTGACTGTTTGGCGTGTAATAAATATGCGGTGATGCCGCTTTGCGATAGACATGGTACGAGAGATTACCAGCAAGTTTGACAGTTTCTATCAAACAGTGGGAAAATGAATAGAAGATTGAAGACAGGCCGCCCCTCATTCCCACAACAGTCGAGGCAAATGACCTAGACTATCATTTTTCACATTTACAAGGTAGAACAAAAGTAGGTAATCTATGTTATCGCCTGCTGGCTGCCAATCAATGATCATTAAATTTATATGTACAATTCTATAACCATTTCATATTAATATTGAAATACAATTAATGAATTATATCATTTCATTTCATTTCAGCCTGATAATTTGTACTCGCAGTCTGGATGAACATGCTTTGAATTTCTTTTCCTGGGGATTAGATTAGTAGATGTTGTCCATATTGGACCAACTGTAAATAAAATGCATGCGATTTAATTACCATTAACCTCTAAGATTAAGTGTGAGTCAAATAACATGGATCAAACTCCTGATAATCACAATCATAGCCATTTTTTCAGCATCAAAGTACTTGTGATCTAATTCATTAATTGTATTTCAATATTAATATGAAATAGTTCAGCAATGAACATAGAAATTCAATTATTATCGATTGGCAGCCAGCAGCCTCAGCAGGCGATAATATAGGTATTTCGATTATTTCGCCCGGCTACTCTGGCATGTTACTTACCTCTTTTTTCCCCTTGTAAATTTGAAAAATTACAGTCCTGGGCATTTTCCTCGACTGTTGTGGAAATGATGGGCCGCACAATAATCGCCTGTCTTCAATTGTTTAGATATATTCATGTTCGCGCCATATGAACGATACTGTCAAATTAGCTGGTAATTTACCATGTCTACTGCATGGCGGCAGCACCGCATATGTATTACATGCCAAACAGCCAGCTGTCCCATCTTCCAAAATACGATATTTGCCCTGACTACCAACTGTGCGGCATCTTCGTTATTACGTAACGATTCAAGTGTTCAGTTAGTATTAGAAGTATTACACCCTCAATGGACATATTACATAAGGTGGGTTGTTTTAATAGGTGTAACACATTAATCGTGTGTGAGTTAGTGTGTGTGTGTGTGTGTGCGTGTGTATGTATGAGTGTGTGTGTGCGAGCGTATGTGTGTGTGCGTGCGTCTATCTATGTGTATGAGTTTGTGTAGGGGGTATTTAGATTCACCTCAACATTATTATATAATCAAGGCTATCAACATTAATTTATTTTTAAATACAATCAAATTGTATATGTTTGAGGGCATACTTGTTCCACCAAAGACTACACTTACAACAATGGATTAATTCCATATGGTTAAGAAAGGAATGTTTGTTTCATGCATGCATATATACTTATTAATATAATTTAAGCATTAAAGAATTGTGCCAGTTTTAAGCCAGTTATAAACCAATAGATTCATCAATAGCTAGGCTGTTTTTTTTAAAGGTGTAGCTATATAGATAAAGAAGAACCAGAACAGATAATCGAATAATATGATAAACTAACGCCATTCCAGCCATATGATGTACTAGGGTTAAAAAAGGGTTTATATACAAATTCAGTCTGGAGTAAATGTAACTCGATAATTCTACTCATAGCACAAATACACCATTCATCATCAGATACAAAGTAGCAGATGTCCTTAATAGCCACATTGAGAGGTCGACAAACAACATAACCTTTCTGTTCTTAGCATAAAGAGTCTATAAAGAGATAATATAAAACAGTTTTTTATGGATTCTTAAATGGGCGCATTCTGGGACAGATGGCCATAATGACAGGTTTTATAGCGAACCTTTATACTGGATTTATCAGCTTGGTCAGAACGAGATGGCTCATTCGACTATCTCATTGACAGATTCGTCTCTAATCAACTCGAATCGATCTATCCAGACGGCACTTCATCATCCAAGGATTGGTACCAGACCACCACTGTAGACACCCAACTCAGACGACTACGGTTCTGGTCATACACACGAATATTCACGGCTCCGTCATTCCTAGCACTCTACTGGCACTGCCAATAAGCATACAATCCAGTCCATTAACTGTTCAACTGCCCAGCCCACCCGACGTGCCGAATAAGACTAAAAGGTCATCTGCTCACTGAAGACTATAAACTTCCAGATCATCACCTAATACAATTGATCACAAGAATATCAATATTCCTACCAGACATCATCATCCCACTTCTACCGAAATATCCCTATAAACAACACCATCAACAATAAAGACTAAACAGAACACAACACCAGGTGGCTATGCCCAATAGGCGACAGCCGTGGGGGGTGGGGCCTCTAGCCCAAATTTCAACAAGGTCAGAAAGTGTAGAATAAAATACGACCAGGCGACAATTTCTTTGAAACAAAGAGACTATCAATTAGATTAATAAAAAAATAAATAACTAATATCCAGTATACAATTAAATTTTGTTTTTTTAATAATAAATACTCCAATTTCATTCAACAGTGTATTTGTATTTATATCCTATACTTAGCTGATTAGGGATAAAACAAATATAAATGGTAGCCTATTTTTCAATGATATATACAAATAAATCCTGAATAGTATACTGCCAGTTTATATACAATGTAATAGGTTATTTGTAATTAAGTAGTTTCAATTTATATCAACTTATTCAACTTCATATCAACTTCGTAGGATCATAAAACTTGCTTCCATATTAGTTATCTATTTTACTAATATATTGTCAAATGGATCTGACCAGCGCAAAGATGTATACATCATAATAACTCTTTCTCCACCTTAATTAATGTAGAGAAAGGAAGTTGTAATATCGCACATTATATGTACAATCATACATGTGAACATTCTAAATGTGTAGTCGTAGTCTGATTAACTGAATCATGTTTAGCTTTAGAGCTTAAACAAGAGAGTTACTCGATCATCTTTATCTATAGATAATAGTTGCTGAATATTTCAATTTTTAGGAGACCCTATACCTTAAATTGCCAAAATTAAATTGTCAGTACCTTTTGACCTCTTGGCAACCACATAAATGTGGTAGGGACTAAACCAAACTGATATCCAAAAAGGGATATGAATTTGACAATAATATAAAGTCAACCACTTCCATCTGAGATGGACTCAATATTGAAAAATAATACTAACACCGCATCGAAAGATTAACCTCTCAACAGTACGTGACTGGCATTATTGCCCGAGTAGAAGTTGTATAATGAATGTCCCAATGATGCACAAGTAGTATAAAGCCAATACACGAAGTAAGATATGAGTTAGAGTATACAGTAGTAGTTATTATTATCTACTGATTGATAACTCTGTGATAAGAATTTGAGTCATAAATTCCAATCTATCTAGTATGCTCATCATCAGTACCATTGGATACAATGCAATGCTGACCATTCATCATCATCATAATTTCTTCATGCAAATATTCGATGCAAATGGCATGTATATATATATATATATATATATATATATATATATATATATATATATAGGAAAAAAAATGCCAATAATGAAATAAAATACTCATAATTATTTAGTAATATTAATAACTACTAATATTCCAAGCAATTGGCAACGAACCATTTTCAGTTGAAAATGTCAAACCTATTACAAGAAATCATCATATTGAAGCAAACGTAATTATGAACCTTTTAATCGATGCTAACGTTTGCAATATGATAACTTTGGGTAGTTACTGAATGGCATAGCCAAGCAATCAATCTATCTAAGGCAAACCATTCAATTATAGCTCGGCGTCCAATCTCAGAGCTTTAAAAGCAGATGGCACATTATTAAAAAACGGATTGAGTCAGGTTCCCAACAGATTTAAACCACAACCTAGTCATTGGGTGCATCATCGAAAGGTGAATATTAAGTGGATACTGGTATTTCCTTTCGCGGTGTACGACAACGTTAGCAGTTCACAATACTATCACTTACAGCCAAATCCTACCACATGTTCTTTGATACGTTTTCGATGACACAAGTCAATTATTTGATAAAATTGAAGAGAAATGGTAATTGATGTCATCTTGCGAGCCTGGTTCGTTGTGATACAGGAAAACGTTCAACAACCGGAATATTTGATATTTGAGATTCAGATTCACAATTAGAGCTCAGAGTCAACACAGATACTAGATAGTTGTACCCACAGTATACACGTGCTAGTGATGATTATGTTAAAACTGTATTTCTATAAAGATTAATTAATCTAAAATATTGTTTTAATTTATAATTTATTTGGAAGTACTGTAAATATGATCTTTATTGTCGAAAATATCCCACAAAACTACTGTCAGAGTCATAATGTTCTCTCTATGGAAGAATCCAAAAGCGAAATTTTACTACACGGTTATTTTGATGCAGAATTTCTTATTAATACTACGTGCAATAATCTAGTATTTATTAAATCACATAATTTATGCTTATGTGTTGCCGCTGATATGTTACTGTTTTATGGACTTTCTGTTCCCAGGGGACTAGGATGCTATAAACCTTATCACCACGGTTCAATGTTATTCTACCATAGAACAGGTTTAAATATCATGTGTATGTGTGTGCCTTAATCCGCATTACTAAAACAAATTTTCCATTTTGACCATTGTTCGTGCTTTCCTGTCTCTTTTGTGTTAAAGTTTGGTTCATTCTGCTTGTTATATTTGATCAGATAACAGATTAATTTTAAAGTGCATATTATGCTGCGGTTGAGTTTTCATTTCTGTGTGTTAAGATTGCATATTTCCAGGACCACGAATCCAAAGACAAAATGATGTACATCAGTATATCACGTGCACTATTTGGTTCTTTGGATGGTTGTTGTCTAGGTGGTTTGACTTGGAATCTAGATTTTAAATAACTCTAGTAGATGTATTTCGCTTTTAAGGCATCATAGGTCTTCCTAACTCAGTAATGTAAACATTGCATCGCAACTCGGGCAGTGGCACTCAGTACAGCTCGCACCGTTAGTGTGATTTATATAACTACTTTATTTGCATATACAATGTACCTTAATACTATGTAGGAATACAATTGTCTCCCCGAAACCCAGGTGTATCTAGTCTGTCCTACACGGTACACTAGGGTAACTCTAGTCTGGTTATCATAAATCAATTATTGTAACTATATTGTGTTTAACTTACATCAGGTATGGTTTGAAAATGTTAATGCATACTTTTAACTGTTACGAGTGTTTTAAAGTATAATGAATGCTTTTGCAAAAATGTCAGTATTCCAATAGCAATTATCTATCAGTTGTCGTATTACCTCATTCTTAAAGACAGTGCCAAGTGGGGTATAAGGTGTATATAGTGTTGCTTTTAATAAATAAACTGAAAAATAGTTATAAATAGGGCTGCTTAGACTATTATCATATCACAACTGTTGGGTCTTACTTGGGTGTGTTACACCAAGACACAACGAATGTAGATTCGTTTCTACCAGTGTTTCAATAGACATTTCTAATCCACTCCCACACATATACGTACACTCACAATACGCATGCTCAGGTAGAAACACACGCGCACAAACTCATTTAACCGCAAGGATATTCTGATACAAACCATTGGGTTCTAGTTTTCTCGATGCGTTGACTTCTGCCTTTAAGCGGTTACTAACAGAATACAATCTAACTATTAGCCACGTCTAGGATATATTAGCCTTCAATAAACATAACGAAGATTACCGTTACTTCTAAATGCTCCACACTACCTTATATATATATATATATATATATATATATATATATATATATATATGAACAATTAATTTGCTGGGAGTACATACATAACTTGTTCATTACAAATATAAAGACATGAACAAATTAGCTGTTATTTATCAAATCAGCGCCATTAGTCATTATATGTCAAGTAGCTTATTTAATTTTTTGGACATCTGGGTCAAGATCAATCCGGCAAAAAGTGATTGTTTACTCGGGGTTTCAATGGTTCTTTTTATCAACTTGAAATATGCCGTTTTAAACAAAGGAAATACCACATTGTTTAGAACAAGCTAAACTATACAAAATACTCGTCGAGTAAAATTTGGTATTGTCAATGACAATGTAATCATTGGCCTAAAACTACTTCCGTTTCATTTTTAAACACGCGTGTGGTTTTATGCTAGAAGAAAAAACTGAAATTGTCCCAATAAAATCTTTTTAATCATTGTCTATTCGAAAATGTTAACTGCTGTGCAGAAACGATATGCTAAGTCGTTTTGAATTAGGTAACATCCTAAGCAATCATGTAAAACGCACGCACTGTGTTCTGGTAACATACACACCAAGATGGACACATACAACTTCGCACAAACGCATTCCAATTATATTGGAATTCCATTTTGGTTCGTATATGTGCTCTGAAGGATTGACCAATTACACAGCGTAACAATTACGAACTGCATGCGTTCCAATTCAATACAATCATCTGGGGAATTATGGTGGCACTGTGATTAGGGCACTTGGCTGTGAACCTCCCGGTTATCAATTGAAATCCGGCCCATAACTGTATTTATGGAATCTGTTTCCGAGGGGAATATTTCCTCGGCCAAATATTCCAGATGTGACCAGCAGCACCGAGGAATAAAACTAAAACTAACTTAATCCATCACAGTCTATGCTAACATGTGAACAATTGCGACATGCTGGTACTTTTATAAATATGCATCCCTTCAAATGATCTATTTATAGTACTTCGGTTGATCCCTTTATTCTAAATATTGAAACTAATACTTTACTTAGCACATGATATTACGTAGATTCATGGTAGGAATTTATATCATATAACATGGTATGCACAGCAAGGATAGCTGCAGTAAGGTAATTAGGGTCTTGTATTCCTTACATTTAGGCCAATATTAAATCCATATTATACAGATTTCTGAGTATATAATTTTCTTAACATATTTCACATCGGATTTGTTTAAGTATCTGCGGGTTTGACTGGGTAATAGTTGTCAGATTATGTATTTAGTACTTCGACAGATAGACAGTACTTGTAATTACTCTTTACTCCCGTCTCTTTTCTCGGAATCCCCATTAAAACACACACACAGAACAAAATACGAATTGAGTATTATAGTTTGTTATGTATTGGATTAAATTACAATGACTATTATACCACACAAAAACAGTTTAACTGGGAGTAATTGAAATACTGGCTGTAATACAGATAACAATTATAACAACAACACACAACAAGCACAACATAACTTCAGTTAGCCTATCAATCTATATGTTATTTCAATGACAATTTGTTTGTATTAATAGTTTATTTCATTATAAATTAACCCCAAATGGTATTGCAATAACATTAATTTTCGTGCTTTATTTAACGGCTCTAACATGTTGACATGTGTTGTTAATCTTTATCACTAAAGACATTCCATTCTAGTATATTCGATATCTACTCTAGCCTTTCTAACAAATGTAGGTCCTGTCACGTGATATATCCATTTTCCAGATAAAAACATGTTTTAATGTTGACAATGTTATTTCTCTATTCATTATTATCTTAATTTCTACAATGTGTATGACTGTATAGTCTCCTTTATTGTTTTGTCTTGAGTTATGTTCTAATTATGGTTACTACTAACTACGTCTGTGCTTTTCCCTCAACAGGACTATAACAATGGCAGTAGTATGCTCAGGTACATATGAGCTTAATGATACAAATACGACAAACTAAGGTAAATTCACAATACCTCAAGTCACAATGTGCAATTGCCTAATTAATTTTTAGCAATGTATTACGAAAATAGCACATCTCCGTAGCGCCATTGTCGCATATTGGGATCGAAAGGTTGAGTACGATCCGGTAGAACAACGGATACTGCAGCCTTTTCTGAAAGTAGTTGTAATAACGCTTAGTTCACCAGCAGTTTAAGACGCCATCCGCCACCCCGAGTGACTTATTAGATGGATGGTCGTTTGGTTATTAAATGCATTTCGAACTTCGGTTAACCCGTCAGTTTGAAAACAATATTATTAATATGAATGTTGATGCTGTTAACACTCAAAACATTCGTATTCATTGATTGTTAGAGATCAGGTTATAGTTTATTGACAAAATATATATCGACACTTGAGCGTCTCAATGGGTATACTCAGTAATACTCAACACCAACCCTATCATTGGTATCCATTAATAGGGTTTGTGTGTAATTGCGCTGACCTAATGAGTAACACATAATGATGGTATATAATTACATATTTTATAATAAAATCTAGTTGAGTAATCTTAGTCATATTGTTTTGCTATCTCTATTGCATATTATACAGCTGGCTAATATGATCCGTGGATGATTAGGGGTCAAATGTATATAAACATAATCCCCGTTCGATATGTCACTGTGGTTATTATTATGTGTGTGTTCATAATTGAATGTATGTTTGTATATGCGTGTGTGTTATCAACATTAATGGTTTACATTACGTTGTGTTAATGCAGACATCTGACAGATTAAAAACGTACACAAATAATGACACCAACTATATAAAAAAGAACATCAAAAGCAATAACAATCAAAATAATAATAATACTGATATTAATTATAAATATTAAATCATCATCTTTGCTAGTAAAAGCTGTATTCTCTGTATGCTTTTTAATTAAGATATTGAATGACCAAACGTATTTACCAGAAGAAGAAATCGTTAATGGAAAATGTATAGGATAGAATGAACATTAAAGCTTAAAGGGTAGAATAAGCATTTTCAAATATTTAAATATATGTCACAATGCTAAAGCCATAATTGTCACATAACGTTAGGCGAGTATAATGGGATGTGACACGATATTTGAATTGTCGAATCGAGAGAACAGAAAGTTGTCTAACTGACAAGATATTACTGCGAAATTCATATACAATTTCGTTGATCATTGCTTAAGGTGTCAATACAATCTTACTGCAAAACAAGTTTTTCTTACTTTTAGACTTTTTTAGACTTACCTTTAGGTTTTAAGTATATGCCATAGATAAGCAACATCATTCTGCAATTGCTAATGTTGAATTTATATATAATACAGAATAATATTAGTCTACAGGAGTATAACACACACACATATGTATAGCCAATTTATCCAGTGGTTTGGGATCATTTAAAAACAATTATATTATCAATTGTGACCCAATATGACAGGTACATATGATAGGGTGTTCTATGTGTTTGTCTACACAGTTAACATACTTTATGACACGCCACCTGCCTATTTATATTAATTGCATGTTGGTACTATGAGTATTTAGACGAAACTAATTTACAATGAGGAAAAATAATATCATTACGCTAATTGGCATTTGAGGTATAATCTTCATTTACAAAATTTAAGATAATAAATCATAATATCTGTCTAACGACTTTTTTATTTGATATAGGGGACAAAAGGTCTGTTAGCCATTTATGTTAAACAAAACATAGGACGACATAATCCCGGCTTATTTCCTGTAATTGCCACTGACATATCCAGACAACCAATGTACACTAAAAAGAATTAAATCTCTCTCTCTTCTCTCTCTCTCTCTCTCTCTCTGTACCACACACAGACACACACACACACACACACACACACACACACACACACACACACACACACACACACACACACACCCAAAACATACACACACACACACACACAAACAAACACACACACACTATATATATATATATATATATATATATATATATATATATATATATATATATATAAACACACACATATATATATAAAGGATGCTAAATGTATAGGATATTCGACTCACAGCTGTTCTTGAGTCAAAGTAACGCCGCCAAGCGCTAGCCAAGCAGTCAGACAACATGACATCTAGAAAGGAATGGCATGGTAGCAGTGACTGGGCTCCAATCAATCTGCCAGTGTCATCAGAATGAGCCAGCGTGCAGAGCAACAAATTCTCCAACGTGTGTTCATGATTACATTTACTTGTAAACAAAGGATGGATGCTATTTCTGTTCACAGTTTCTATCTATGACACATATACCAAGTTTATTTTACTTATATCTATATGTTTTAAATGTATGCATATTCATGGGTTATGTTACACAAGATTGTATGTAAACAACTAGCGTACCTATTCTTAAAGATAGCAAAAGGTTGTACAATGAATGAAGATTATTATAGCCGTTTGCCACTTTTTCTTCTAAGATATTTGAATATATCATGCTGCATTTTCAGTGTTTTTGTAGTTCCCGTAACAATCAATTTGGTATCAAATCTAACCATTCAATTAACTTACGTATATTTTCTTAAAACATGCCAATACATGTTAGTGGGATTCCTGTTTACCGTCTCTTCGTTTTTATGCAAATGGTATTGCACTCAAATGTAAATTATAAATTTATATATCTTAAACGGAAATCTTGAAATAAGTATCAAATTATAAATTTTTCCCTATTTTTTGTTTAATTTCCACAGATATATTTAATCCAAATAATAAGACTGATATCCGGGGTTTTTTCCCCTCTCGACTAGAACCGACTTTAACAACAATGCACTGATATATCATAGATGAAGTCTATTTTATCAAATTATTAACCAATAAGCATGTAAATCAGTGTATTGTTTTATTTTGTCAATACTTATTACTATGAAGACCAAATTAATTACAAATAAAAAGTCGCAATATGTAGGATATTAGTTTAACGCTGTAAACATAATAATCTTAGCCCAAGTCTATTTCTTCTGGCTGTAAATTAATTTCTTATTTCCAATTCCCTTCGAATTACCAAAATGCGTCCTATATGTCCGTGCATCCAAAGCCGATAAAGGACTTAAGAGAAATAACGCATACACGCGATAGGTTATATAGTACAGACAGTGGCTTTTTCTATTATGTTTACATACCTAATGCCGTAGAAACTATTGTTTGGTTTATGTATATCATAATACTTTCTCTTGTCTTATGCACTGGATAGTTTTCTTGCAAGAACATTAGAAAATCGCTATGTTCTGTATGATACTGATCCCGAAGCATAAAAAACGTACCTTAGTAGACACTGTATATTCAACAATCAAAGAAGATACTTCGAAATTATAAATTAATATAGTCAAATCGAGAAATCCCTATGTTGGTGAATTAGTGTCTAATAGATGAGTGAGTTACTGTGTTGAGGATTAGGACAGGTGTTTGATAAGTGTTTAATGCTTTTACCGCTTAGTGATTGACGTAATGAGTCATTCGGTTTACACATACACACATACATACACACACACACGCACATACACACACACACACACACACACATATATATATATATATATATATATATATATATATATATATACATTGTCGCACACACAGACACTCGAATACCCACGCACATAAACACATACCGATGTATATCACTTAATCCAAAAAATAATTGACGTATACAATTGTTTCTGGTTTTCTCGTGGCTTTGTGTATGCCTTTAACCGGGCCAAATGTGAGGACCATGCGTGCTATATTAGGCCACATCATCGATGGGTTAGATTTCACTAAGTATAATCAAACAGAACAGTCCTCTGTTTGAATGTGACACGAATTATGTAATTAAACGTTGACAAAATATTATTCGTCGGGGTACATATAAGTTGTTATTGTATAATAGCCCTCTATAATTATTGATGATGACCAAATTACCTGGTATTTGACAAACCAGCGACATTATATTTAATCTGCCTTATTTTTATGGATGTTTATCTGAATAAATAGCATGCCGCCACGAAGGAATTCTTTATTCTGACAACAAACAGGGTATAAGTTTTACGCTTTGTTTTCTGGAATTTCGCATGCAGCCCTTTAAACAAAAATGAACACATAATAGTACAAAAATTGGTTGAATTGAAGGAAACACTGAATTAAAAAAAAGGACAACTGGACGCCTAATAATCTTTTGATTGTCATTAATGTGGCTGCAATTTGCCTAAACCAATCTTGGTTACATTCTTATATAGACGTAGACGTTTTATTTGATGAAAGAATAACTGAATTTGTCAACCAAACTCGATATTTTGTGGAAAGAAAACATTCATAAATAAAACATATTAAGCTGTATTAGTTTAGTTTTTTTTAAAATAATTTTGTATTAGTAGGCACGTTCCATTGTTAGAATCTCATGGAAGTTAAGGACCATTTCTTAGAACAATGTACACCAAAATTTATTCATACGATATTACACAACTATATTCCAGTAGTAATCGATTGTATTCAATCTCATCACAGTCTTCGCGGTTTAGCCATGGCACAGTAGTTAGCGCTCTGGCTGTAAACCTCCAGGTTGTTAGTTTAAATCCAGTTCTAACCGCTATTTATTGAACATGTTTTCTTGGGAAGTCGTCACTCTGCCATATCTTCCTGGGGTGACGAGCATCGAAGCTAACAACTGAAATTAACTCAACTTATCATGGTCTTGGCGAAGATGGAATAATTCAGGCATAATTGTAATCATACAATTATGCCTTTGTCCAAAATGTGTATTTCTAATCCATATTTAAACCAATAGTTTATCCCTGGATCGCACGTATACTCATGTATGGAATGCCTACAGCATTACATGTTATACACAGTTAGGACATCAACGGTAAAGGAACTTGAGTTGTTTCCTTAGAATAGGGCCAATATTAAATACATAATGTTTAAAGATTTGAGAATATATCTTACTTTATATAATTACACATAATGTGATAACGATCCTGCTAATTTGACTGGGTAGGAAGGAAATGGAATGTCTTCACTTATTTATTTAATACTTCAAGAGACAAATATTTTTGACAATCAAGTGTGAACTAAATTATTGCATAGTTTTCGCGCTTGTCTCTTTTCTGCCAATCCTTGTTAGAATACACATGACACAAAGCACAAACGATGCTTTCTCTGTTACGATATATTAGATTATATTACAGTGAAACTGTTATCATGAAGAAACTTTCCAATAAAATGTCGTTAACAAATAAGTGATTCAGACTACGGTAATAGCATCTATTTGAAACATTAAAGATAACGCAGAAGATAATTACAACGGCAGTTATATCACAAACATATATTAACTTCAGTTGCCCTTTCATTATATAATTTTATTTTAATATCGAGTTTATTGTATTAATAATGTAGTTCAGTATAAATGAAATGTGTCTTAAACCGGTATTAATGTAGCATTAGTTGTTGAGTTATAGTTAGCAAATCTAAGATATAATGTTCTGCTATCATCCTACATCACGTGACAGGAACTCCCTTTGTAAATGTGCTGGAATAATGTGGCTTTAATGATAAAGAATACTAATTGATGTCATTCTTTAAGCTGAAAGCCACTTTATTCCAGTACATTCGAGATCTACTATCAACCATAAACGAAGGCATTTCCTGGCACGTGATGTTCCGTGATAAGAGTGCATCATGTCTTCATTCTTCCTAATGAAACATGTGTTTAATGTTGACTATCTTATTATTCTATTAGATATCTTAATGTCCATCAGACGTTTCCGATTTAAGACGCCACAATTACTGTTATTTATTTATTTTTGTCCCTATGTCGTTTATAAAGATGGAAAAATATAAATAGTTTGCCTCCTCCTGGATTATGTATTACTGGATAGTTCAACTTTGTTTGTGCATTTATCTCACAAAATAATAATAATGGCAGTCCAGTCTTCATGTGATCTGTATATAAAATTTATTATAAAACAAACGCCTAAAGTATATAAAAAGAACAAGGGATATAGCTTGGGGCGGACTACGTTTTTATCTATTCAGCTTATGTCAGAATATGCAATTTTCTATCTAATCACAGCCATTTAGATGGCACATAAAACATATCCCTCGCTCCCAAACAAACAAAAGATGCGTTTAATGTGATGCATAGCTCACTAGTACACCATGTTCATCTTTTATCAGATGTTTTTATCATCTGGGAACTGACGCAATTGAAACCTTCACTTTGTCCTAAACGTAATATTTTGTTGTTATCAGTCCAACAATATGCATTTATTCCTGATTAGAGAAAAACCTACTTTTTTGGTAAAAATAGTTCTCTATATAATTGGCTTTCTGTTCTGGTATGTATTAAGCGTTAGTCTATAATAGAATGAATGCCACGGAAAGCTTAACATACTTTATACCGTGTGTTGGTTTTATGTATCTAAGGAAGTAGTACTAGTGGATTCTGGATGTATATCGGTTTATGGTGATAACGATTGAATGTTAACAGTGGCACGAAGAAAGAAACATATGTGGAAAAAACACCGATCTGAGCTTTAGCACTGTATAATGTGACCTTTTGTAATAACTAGTAGCTTCTAAATTACTAGCCATAATATAGTTCTAGCATTATCTAACAGGATAATAGTAGTAGTTAGTCTGATAAGATACCATTTGATTGTCAGCCACGGTTAAAAATACTGAACTACAATTCCACGAGTCGCTGAGTGAGTACTACGGCCTGTTTTGTCCACTAGAATCCAGAAGCCTCCCACCTGTTGAAGGTCCTTCTATGACAGGTGGAATAGCAGTAAGCAGAGCTTCATGATTCAATTCACTTTTCAATTCAAATTGTTTATTTCATCATTCAGATTACATCATCTTGTGGAATGTAAATGCATGTATAATGTTGAAAAGGCGGATGTTTGAAGAATTGCGTAAATAAGGCATCCCCATTAACGTAACATTAAACAGATTCATGACAAATTTCAAAATAAAACATATGTGGAAAGGACATCATTTTACATTTATGAAAAAAAAAAATTTCAAGCGCTAATCCTGAAGAGTGGGCTTCTCTGAACCCATACATACTTTAGTACATAGTATTATTTTTACATATCATACTAGTCTGTTATAAAAATAAATTCCAGAAATTTGAAAATTGAAGCAAAATTGACATAGTTAATAATTTTAAAATTCCTTATGATCACCATTTTTAAATACAGATACAAATTTGCCAATCTGAAAATATACCAGATTCGAAAGATTTGTTACAGGTATAAGTTATAGGATGTACACTATTGGTGAAATATATTAAAGACTTAACTGAAGGCACGTTGATGCCTTCATAACAACAATATTTCTTATTTTTAAATTGAACACAATTTCAAGACGTTTTTCGTAAACAACTGGTGCAAGAACTAAGTAATCTTTTACACTATTACTCATAAAATCAGAACAAAGCTTGAATTACGACATTGTTCAATTTGTTGACCAACATTGGACCAATAAGTTACAAGAAACTGTTAAAATAATCAGATATTGCTTTCTTACCCGACATCATCGGCCCAATCCAGTAAACTTTATTTGACCATTTGTAAGGGTTTTCTTTTTCTTTCTCATAGTTATGTCATTTATTTACTGCCAAGTATTTTTCTATTCAATCTATTTGTCACTATAGCATTGTTTTAATATAGTACACTTTGTATTTAGTGTCAGCTTCTTTTGAAGTCCCCTTTAAACATGCATTACTTAGTTTATTTTCTTCTTACAATCATTTATTAAATAAGAGGATGGCTTACACGATCTAACTCTTTTATGACAAAGGTACTTCTCACAAAAACAAACAAAAACAACAGAGCAATAACATTAAACCGGTAGCTGCTTTTTAAACATCTATACATCTATAGCCAAAACCATGCTATTTAGTGATGAGCCAAGAAACAGGCCACTTTCTTGAATTTCACACACGCATACACACACGCACGCACACACACACACACACACGCACACACACACCCACACACATACACACACTCATATATGTATATATATATATATATATATATATATATATATATATATTAAGGGTTTAAAAACAAAAGAAAGAGATGAGGCATAAATAGAGAATATGGCCGTAAATGTTGATATAGTGAAGGATTTCTCTGTTATTAGATAAATAAGAGGAGTTAATATTATATGTGGCCATCCGCAGTCGCTTGCAGACCCCTGCATTAAAAGATGTCCCCCCCCTCCAGGGTCCTCAGGGTGGTGACCGGTATATTGTTTTATGCATTCACCACCACTTGAAACAATTCGATTAAATGGGTAAGTAGGTGTGCCAAGTTGTTAATCAATCCGGTGAGCGATTTCAGCTAGCGTTCTCAATTGCAGAATAGGGAGGCATTGATAGATGCTGAAAATTCAATTTACCACAAAACAGGTTATCGTTTTCTGTACACAGTGTTATTATAAAATGCGCCTTGAGCAAATTGAAACAGTCGTCGTCGAGGGTTTGTATCAGCTGGAGCTCATCCAGATTTCAGTTCATTAAGACAATTTTAGCATAGAATGCGCCCCTCATAGTAAGGTCACCATACACTGCAGGAAATTTGTTTGTGAAACAGTTCCTCTAATCAGCTACTGACTAGGACACAGCCATCATGTCAAGACAACTTGAAATGATGTTCGATTCAGAGGACTTCGTAACTCCAGAGATGTAGCTATACACTACGTTAGTATTTGGCCAACTGGAGACGTCTTTGACGATGTACAGATGTAATAAGAGTTTTGTTATAGGTCGCATGGCATGTACTCCAGGCTGAATCAAACGCCTATTCACTAGCGTTCTGAATACTGCAAAATATATCGCGTTTTGCCACTATGTTTACAAATATGTTGTTGTCCTTTTGTTGTCACCATTACAGATCTGGATGACCAAATGGCCCTGCTTTTTCGTTGTCTTCAAGGATTAGCCCGAACGAATGAACACCTGCAAGGTTATTCCTCATCAGGATCTCGTAGATTTGACTTTGTGTAATACTGAATTGCCTTGAAATATCTGCATGTTTCCGCCCACTCTGTTGAAGAGTTACAAAACCACGACACACCGCTGTGCCTAATGGACAAATAGTATTTCACGAATTTCTAACAACAGTTTCTAGAAGCTCTTTCTATAAAGTGTTTGCGAGAACAAGTGGCATTCCCCTGTATTTTCTTGCGACTGAGAAGAAATCATTTGACTTGAATGTAGTAATCAGTCCTAATATGCAGAAAGGTATTGATCTACAAATCACATGATATGCGATTCATATACATCACTAAGCAATAGCCTAACATTCATTGCAATGGAATTAACAGAATTGGATTAATTTAACAATTTTGCTTAAATAATTTACTAAAAATTGTATTCCATATTAGAAGCAAGCTTATATGTAATTGCTGCACAAGTAATAAATTAAAATGTCAAATGTATTAAATGAAATAGTGTCGTATCCTGGAAGAAAGCAGTGGACACTGTAAAACGTACCTTTATTACTATTAGTAATGAATCAATTATGGATGTTTGATGTGTTTATGGTTGTCGTCCATATTCATAAACTACTTAAGAACTCGGTTACTGGGGATATATTAAATTGAATTTAATGAATTCCACTTCAGAAACAAATGCGAAGTCAATATAATGTGTAAATTTATGTCGAAAAATATGTTACCAAGCCAAAGGGCACATCTTAATGCCAACAATAATAACAAAATAATGCAACGAATAAGATTTATGTGAACGATTTTATGGGGTACCATGTGTTTATATTTGTGTTAATAAATTCATCCTATATATGCATACGCTATATATTATATATATATATATATATATATATATATATATATATATATATATATATTAAAAATATTTTCGGTAATTTTCTTTACTCAATGCCCGATAAATACAATGCATATATAATAGAGGGGTTTTAGATAATTGAACAACAAAAGATATATAAATAATTAATAAAAACCTGAAAAAATTTTATATATATATATATATATATATATATATATATATGCGCGCGCGGTGTGTGTGTGTGTGTTGTTTTTGTTGTTGTTGTTGGTTTGTCGTTTTTGTATTGTCTTTTTGTAAAGATATGTAAGGGTGGGAAATACCTAAAATTTCACACAAAACCCACAAATAAAATCATATATATATATATATAAAAATATATATATATATATATATATATATATATATATATATATATATATATATATATATATATATGATTGTGTGTTTTGTGTGGTGTGTGTGTGTGTGTGTGTGTGTAGGTGTTTGAGCGTGTGTCTTTCAATCAGTTTAGCTGGTTTCTCTATGTCTGTGTCGTTGTGACATTCTGATCACTTTTGCAAAACACCTTTCTATTAGAACAAAAAACTCTTATACACAACACAATCTGTTAAACACCATCTTACTTCAAAACTTTAGTCTTTGATGTATTTTTAATACGGCTAGTAACTAAAAGAAACCTTGGTAATTAAACTGATATCTAGCTGTTGACGTAATGCCTCACATCCTCCGTGTACACAAGAGTGCCAATGATGAGGCAGGATCATCACCAACATATAATTAGATGACATAGGAGGCGATGACGTGGAATGATTACATCTCAGAATACGAAAGGCCAACATATATTAGTAAGGTGGTAAAAATACTGAAACCTAATTTTGACTTCAAAGCAAACCGTTACTCAAAGCAAATCTATACTAACACTGTTCTATTTGACAGCTTTCTGCGTTAACTCAATATTATAGCGAATCACGCAATGTTGATACTACAGAGAACTGGCAGTTGCTTTAGATAAGTCTAATGTTATATCAGTAGTTTTATGTGGGCCAACAGGGGACGGAAGATAAGAAACAGCATTGTATAAAAGCCATCCATGTTGGAGGATTACATTTATTCTGACGAAGACCATTTCATGTTACTCGCGGGAATAATTCTATTCTAGGCTGGATGAAGGCGATTGTGGACAAATGCCGTTGAGTCAACTGATAACCAGATGGTGAACTGTTCAGCCCCAAACATTGACAACAAAATAGTATGTTTATGATTAGGTTAGAGGAATTGGACCACGTCACTTTGGTATGACGTTATCCTCCGTGGTTCAGCTCTATATATGACACAAAGGAAGGTCAACCGATATGTCGCCTGTTTATGCATGCGTGCGTGCGTGCGAGCGAGCGCGCGCGCTTGTGTGTGTGTGTGTGTGTGTGTGCCTTCCTGTTCTCTCTTCATGTCCGATGTTCGAATTAGCTTAATACGAGATTTTTAAGGTACTTTTTCCGTTTGCTGCAGCCGTCCGCCATATGTTCTAGGTGCCTCCAGAAATGGGACTAAGCATATCAACTCAAATGATTTGAAGACTGAATTAAGAAATATATATTTCCTCCTGATATTTTGCATGAGTCCCGATTTTATCATTTCAAAAAACGGAACTGAATTTAATACCTTCACCTTAGCATTCTAGTTTTTTAATTACTTTCTTCGGTATAAATTCGTTTTAATTGGTTATTTGACTATGCTATATAATTATTCTACATATCTCATCTTGAATATGAACAAATGAAGGTGTTCGTTTTCCTCTTATTCAAGTTGTGGTTTTCCTCTTATTAGTCAATATTATCAACTCGACAGAGTGCAATAAGAACACAAACTCGTGATCACCAAGGCGATATCAAAGCATGCAATTGCGGATATCAAATACGCAAAAACTGTTAATGTCCTATTTAATAGTTGTTTTCATTATACGAATATATCTGTTTAGCAATATTGGGAAATGATTTACCTAAATATAATAATCGTAATATTAAAATGCAATCACTGTATATATTTATATCGAATTAGCTTAAAAGGTATGGTCATCTTTGAAATCAAAACATTGTGAGTTTCTATAGCGGATAAATAAATGCTCCATGTCGTAACTGGTACCGCGATATTACACAGATGCATAGCACCTGGCTTCAAACATCGGCCGAGCTTTGACAACACGAACTTCTATATAATACTTCAGGTCATTCGCTTTTGAAGTAGCGCGCCTCATTAGCACAAAGATGACTGCAAGGCAGCAACATGTAATACTTTAATGCATTATGTATGTGTACAGTTAACCTTTATGCCATTTCATTTGACATTTTATCATAAGAAGACATGTTTCATTATAATCTCCACTATTATATGCCATTACATTACGTCAAAAGACACTACGACGAATGGACCACAAGAGATCTTGCCAGTGACCTATGACCGACTAGCTGCCTTTAGATTGTCGCATTTACATGGTCTAGAAACTGATTTATTTTTAAGTGACAAATCAGGTTAATCCGAAAGTGATATTTCAAATGCATTGTTACTGAAACTTTTTATTTTAAAATGTGGCTATTAATTCTGATTTTATACTTCACCCAGTGTTCTATTTTGTTTGTTTGAAGATGCAATCAAATATTTTGTTTCAAAGCAAGGGTGATTGTGTGTCGATGTGGCGCTAAATTATTATTATAATCGTTTTTAAAGTCTGTCAACCAGTCATCAATATTGCCAACGATACTATGGATATATATGCATGTTTCTAACACTGTGTATTAGATTACATTGTATTCTACAGATAAACTAAGATGAGTCCATATATCCGAAATGTTTTTGCTACGGAAATGAAACCCAAATGTAACGTTTCCTGAGTATATTCAATCTATGAGTCTTCGGATCCTGTAGTTATCATGACTAAACTAATTCTAGATACCCCTCGTTATCTCAAGTACAAAGATTATGAAACCACAGTCACATTCTATATGTGTCTTCGAAATATCTTTGAAAACAGCGCTTAACAACTATGTAGAAACAAAAACAAATTTATATTTTAATAATATGAATTACACTCTCTTTATCATGAATTAAAGGAAAAATTGTTCCTATCCAGTTAAGTAGATATCCACTGAATAATGACAGTGAGCATATGACTCATTAATACATTGTAACTTTTATATATATATATAACAACAAAATTATCATCTCAAGTTGATAAATTATTGAAATATATTCTTCACAAAGAAGCAATAGTGTCAATTGTTTAAGCCTGTACTAGATTTCGTACAGACTATTATAACTCCCTATTATGTAACATATTTGGCTATAACATAAATGTCATTTACTAATTGAGGTTAGTGCAAATTCTCGAAAATAAACGCACCTTGGACTTATAGTGTGAGAGTTTATTCTAATAATGGTCTAGCTGAAAGTCTTTGGCTGATAGTGTAATTGCTTGAATGAATCTCCATTAGAAACTCATCAAAGAAACTTAAATTTCCATTCAGATAATATTTCAGGTTCCATTATTATTATTATTAGTAGTAGTAGTAGTAGTAGTAGTAGTAGTAGTAGTAGTAGTAGTAGTAGTAGTAGTAGTAGTAGTATTTCCTTCATTTGTACATACAAAATGTAATGTAGCATTAATGGTTATATTCGAAACACTGCAGCCGGCTTATTGTGAAGCGATTGGTAAAATTAGTTAGCAATATATTTAAGTTCAAGTGGTGCCCACCATTTAGGAGTCGATATATTTAAGTTCAGTCGTGCCCACCATTTAGGAGTCTATATATTTAAGTTCAGTCGTGCCCACCATTTAGGAGTCTATATATTTCCTGATTATGCTGGCTTATTCTATTGGTATATCAGCACTTCCGAGTAAATCTTGGCAGTAACCAGAAAATGTAATAAATCACCGTTTTTAATTAAATCCAGTGCCTCCTGGGTGCCATCCGAGTGGATTTGTTACGTCAGCAAACCAATCGGAATTTAAACAAGTGTCTCAACCACTCGATATCAACCGCTAAAGGTATAACTTACTAGACGTCTAGAGCCTCACGTTGACACCAAAAAGACTCACGTTTACAGTAGAATAATGGCGTAAGCTAGTGCACTGTACACGGTTAGAGAGTACCAGTGCAGAGACGACAAATATATCACTCACTGCCAGCCAAATGCTGCCACATGGTATTTGTCTCGTGTGACCTGTTCGACAACACAAGCCAATCATTTGATCAAATTGACTTCTAAATAAGCTCATGGTGCTATATGAGTCTGGTCGATGGTGATAAAGGCAAACTATTTGAGAAGATTAATGGTCTCCCTTTTCAAGCTGGGGGTATCGGTGGTATAAAGACTAGGACGTGATTAGCCACAATCTACGTGTACTGTAAATAACTATAATACTATGTATTATCATTTATAGTAAAATGTATACATGCATATCAATGAGCGGTCATACTAATATATTTATTGATATTGATATTTAGTTTTTAGGTGCAACCAGAAGCCATATGAAGGTTGATGCCCATTGTGCAACGATCCAGCAATGATTCTATGTTCTTATATTTTGTTTTCATAATCAAATGATTCCACAACTAAGTGTTTCAACAGCCACATCTTCCAATAGCCAAGTGTTCCAAATGGCGTTTGCTTATATAGCCCGTTGTTTGAATATATTTTTTTTAGTTCAACTATTTTAGTATAAAGAAGTTTCCTTAGGAGGCAGAATTGGGTGTTTGCACCTATTTTTTGACACATACACTAATGCTAATAGACAATATTGAGGAGGATATCCTAATCAAAAACTTGTTTTGAAACTTGCGATGTTGTAAATCCGGATATAACAATTTAATATAAAGAATTGTTGGAAACCTAGAATGTGCCACCGACGCAGTTCGTGTGTCCAATCAAAATCAAATCAGTTTGTGATCGGAAAGGTGGAAAGCTATAATAGTGATGTTAATAACTTATGTGGTGTCTATTCTATAGCTCTGCTTATTCAATGGTTATCTATGAATTGATCTGTAATCCTAAAACAGTTTAAGCAACAGACTCATATTTGGTCAAACCCGGAGCATTTCCAAGTAAGTAACTAATTATAATAATACATGCTGACTAGAATGTATACCAATCAAATCAGGTAAGTACTCGTACGTCAAATTAATCTTCAAATAAACAAACACATACACACATACACATATCCACCTTATATGTATATCTATCTATCCATCTATCTGGTTAACTAGATAGCTATCCATCTGTCTCTGTTTGTATGTCTTAGATATTGGCACCGATAATTTCGAACCGTGAATTCAAGATCTGGATAAATCATGAGCTGAGGCATATGTATTGCCTCATCAATTCCTAAATCGCTATATAACAAAACCCTCAAACACAATTCCACCTAGTGTCCTGTTCCCTGGGAGTAACGCACTCAAGTCAGATCACGGGAATTGCAAAATAGTTATGTTAATCGTCTAACCAGACGAATTTATAATTATTTTTCAATTGGTGCATCTTTGTCCAAAGCAACATTTTAAAAACTGTAATTGTCAAGGATCAGTTTGAAACAATTGATACCTTAATTACTATTAGGAGATTGACATTTCGTGTTAATATAGACCGTAAGAGCGTCATAGTCAACGCACTCTTAAGCTATACATATACGTTGTTTGACCAGACTTAATGTATCCTCTATAATATATACATACAGAGTAAATGGATATATTGTTGTTAAAGACAAACATACTTAAGTTAGCCTTGAAACTCATAACAGAGAATGGATATAACTGGACGTAAAAACACATTATATTCCCGCATACCTCTAAAGGGAATTGTACATACAGCAAAATTGATATTAAAAATAAATCAACCAAGCGAGCTGAAGCCAATGTCACTGCTTCAAACGGGAAATAATATCTTTATTTATGGCCTAGGAACACTAATAATGAATGAAGAGTGTATTATGTCTGCTACAGATATCTAAATGCTGGATTTCCAGGCCAAACGCCGTACTGTACAATCGCCAGACATAGAAGCATAACTTCTCAATCGCAGCATAATATGTTTTATAATGTTTACTGCTGATTCAGATATATAATGAGCATATAATACAAACCCATAAATACTATGATCGATTCATGTCTGGATAACGTCTTTCAGGGTTTAGTTGCTTGAATCTGGTCAACATTAAGTTAGAAACTGTCAGAATTATGTTTTTCGAGATTGGCCACCTTTTTCTAGAGTAGCAGATAAGTAGTGATGTGTTTAAGAACTATGATGTATTTTGTGGTAGTGAGATGACATTAGGCAGATTAAAGCTTTAAATATTTAGAAATTGTTATGTAATATATATATATATATATATATATATATATATATATATATATATATATATATATATATATATATACCAATTTTGTTTCTTTTTGTGAATTATATAATTGGGACTGATGGCAGATAACTACGTATCACTGTATAATATCCTGTTTCATGACTTCAGTGTATTGATTGGAACAGAACCACTGAATCTAAGTGATACGATGGAAAAATATATACCAATGAGAATGCCACGATCTGACTCCTAATCATTTTTAAGGGTACAAAAAGACATTCAGGAATGTACGGAGAGAAATCTTTCCGAGCATCAGCTACCAGCCGTGTAACAAATTGCAAAACCACATTAAACTCGAAACAAGTAAAGACATATTTTGTAAGGTTCTTTATACCTGTATATTTAAATAAGCGTATTTCTAATTTTATATCGGATTATTTTGTATGAAATATATTTAAGCTATATGAGCTCAGAATATGTTTTAATTCGGTTTTAAATGTAAAACGCCTTAGAGCAATTAAAGTTTAATAACACTCTATATAAAATACTATTATTATTATTATTTGTATAGATTTGACAGTTGAATATTCACATATGAAGGTTCAGCTGAATAAATCAATCACTGTACAAGGTTAGATGTGGAAATGAATTATAATAATGGGACACATGAACTAAGAACTCTCATTGGCTTTTCGTATGTGGGTGTGTCGTTTCGATGTCAACAATATTCTATGTGATGAGAAATGCGAATTTAGGTTCTGAACTTATGGCTAGATGGTATGTATTTTACAGAAATTGACACGTGACATGGAAAGGCGCCATCTGTCATCTACCATTTCAGACGTCGGCTTAGAAACATACTGCATAGGAAATCTCCATAGTGCTGCTGTTCATCGACCCGTATTGTTATGAAGTTATCTTACTCACAGGTTTATCATAGTGGATTTGCATCGTGTCATATTGTTAACTCATTGCAGTAAGTACTTCCCGATCAATAAGTGTTATCATTTAAGATTAATTGACAGGAATATAAAGTTGAAAAACATGGATCCAACGCCTGGTTTTATTTACATATGAAGCCAGTCCACGTATCTGGCAGCCAATCTACACAACCCATGAATGGTTGTAATTGGCCAAAGGCCATAGGCACTATACATAGCGCAACGTATATGAATAACTCGTACTAAAGAAAACACGTTTAGATAGCCGTATATTCCAACCCATTGTCATGGAAAATAATTAATGGCATCATATTTGAAGCAGTACTTTGTAATGTATACATAAACTATAATATTATATGAAAGTTTGATTAATTTAAAACAAATAGTAAACTGAGAGCTGATCAAATGAAAGTGGTAAACTATTTCATGCGATAGGTCTGATAGGGCAATATACATAAATTTGACATATTGATAATCACAAAATGTCCATTTATGAAATAATGAATATTGAATTTCTCTTTATCGAAGCCCTAATTAGATTCCTAGATGATAGTACAATATGTTTTCGCTTATAATGATTGTTGATACTGTTATTATATGGGAAACAATTACCGTATTTATAGAGATTCTTGCCGGGGAATGGCCAAAATCCCCCTGCCTCCTATAGTAATCAGATATATGGATATGATTTTCTAAGTCGACGTATTCCAGAGATTCTCGAAAAAAAAACCTTAATCTGAAACGGACATCTTTCTTATCTGCATAAAATGTCTAGCTTCTGGATCAATTTCTAAGCTGTGTGGACGTGGATGCTTAGCAGTTTCACACAATAACTTTAACTAATGCTCATTCTTGTAAAACGGCGCTGGCGCTTCCACAGCCTAACTAGTAGCGTGGCTCGCCACATACCAATAGAATCTGGGTTCAAGCCCCGCCAGGGTATATCTTAAGCGTATTTCATATTTCACTTCACCTCATTACCTTTGAGGGTCGCTCGGCCCAATTAGCCTGCCTTGAGCAGAAAGGTGGCCATAAAACAGCACCCTTTACATTTAAGTTGCAGAACGGCTGTCGGGGACCCAAAAAAGGTTTAAACCAAAGGAATTTTTAAATTGCAAAATAAAACCTAAGGGAAAATTTTCCAATTTTAAAATTTCCCATAAAGGAAAAATTAAAATATTTTACAAAGAGCTGTTGTATAAAATGCAAAATATATGAAAACAAAGTATTATTGTATATTTGTTTAGATTTTGAATTGACAGGTAATGTGGACCTATAAAAAACAAGATGTCTGTTATTGTTTGACATGTTTATATGTCTGTATTCATTAAGGGGTTATTCAGCCTTTTAATATTGCTTACATTACAAAATTATTATTGGCATAGTTCTATATCTAGTCTAAATTTGCCTTTGGAGATAACTGAGTAATATGACATCAAGGTTTATTCTTTTTTAGAACCAGTTGGGGTCAAAACTCATATACTGTAGTATTTTGTAACTTTACCAGCTTTTTGGCTACTTTATATCAGTTGTTCATATTTATGCTAATATTGCCATTCAATCTAGGAAAAGGTATTTCATGCAATCTTCAAATGCGCAATGACATATAGTCTATATGATTTTCAATAATTAGTGTACATTACACATTTTACCATTGTAAATGGGTACATCATAGGTACAAAACAACAGCGGGTCGTGGACTGTTATAAAGTGATTCATATAAAAAACCAACTGTCCAACTAACTCGTATCTTATATTATTATCCAAAATGTATGCCAACTATAAAACCTGGTTGAATAAATTTTGGAATAGTATTTACGGTATAAATTGGTTTCTACGAAATAGGAGTAGTATTTGCCAAAGAATAAAGTTCCTCTTTATCACCACATACAGCTGCTTATAGGTCATAAATACTACTTAAGTTGTATTTTACTAAACGTAGTGACTATCAATCTGACATAGCTGTAATATACCACATAATATTAAGTTTGATGACTGAGATATTTGCAGAATCTATTGTTTCATAACTCTGTGAAATGTTATCATCTTTGTAGGCGGTTGATTATGCTAAATAGTGCCGCCTTTAATTCAACTGGAAGGAAACGTAAAGCCAACAAGTTCAAAATATTGCGCTTACGGCATCTGCTCTATTTAGCCACACACATGGCTAATATATGTTTGAGAAATTTTATTGTTACCCTCTAAAGAAATATGCTCTGAGGATTATACCACATCACGCTATAAAATCGGTTAACACAAAAAACATAGTTGTCGAAATTATTAATAGTTAAACTTGTTGTTCTTGTTCTTGTTCTAAATGAGTACATATAGCAATACCTTAATATTTATTATATCTACAATCACTAAGTGTTTAAGTTTACACGTATCTCTCTCTCTCTCCCCCCCCCCTCTCTCTCTCTTTAGTTCTGCTTTTATGTCTGCCTTTCGAGGAATACTATCTTATCTGGCATATATAAAATAACATTTCCGAAACAAAAATGTCGACTGGGACCGTTTCGGTTTCCCTTTTCTGGTGAGATAAACTCGAAATTAAGGGTTTTATGGCGTGATATATAAAGTCTACTGATATCGCACATAACTGGCAATGTTGTAACAATTCGTACGGCAGCCTGCATTTACCGTATACCAGACATTCTAACAAAGTAGCCACCGCCTCTAGAAAGAGAACATATACTCAGTGGTAAGTATAGGCTAATAACGGGTAATTAAGCGAATAGTTCAACCATCGGAAGGGTAACGATATAGGATTGGAGAATCGCAAAAGTGTTATTTCGTTTCACAAAGAGCTGTGTGTGAATGCGGAATTGATTATTCTTACCTGTGTTTGAAGACGTGATTATTCATTTCAACATGCTATATTTAGTGAGGAATTAGTTAACTTAATATTGCAGTGAGTGGAATATGTACCTTTGAAGCTTGTCAGCCCTAATGACATTTATTGTGGCCTATGTCCTGATAACTTGCTTTAGGTCATGATAGGTCTATGTTGTACAAGTTGTGTAAGAGCGGGTGTTGCAAGCACTTAGACTCAGCCAAAATACAGATTTGGGCGTACGCAAATGTTTTTATGCAGTTCACAAAATTAGCTTTGTTTTTAGTGGTATTTCTTTTTTTGCTCTTGTATGAGGGATTCCATGGTTCAGGGTTTGGTTAACTGCGGTCCACTGATCCAATTCAGCATCGAAACTAGGGAATAACCGTTTGTTATTTGTCTAAGATGTTGTCAGCGATAAGGTTAGAAAAATCACCCCAACCATATAATATGTGGGTATTGTTGTTTTTATAATTTTTGAAACATCATAAAACAAGCGAACAAATCTAAACAGAAATAGTGATAACCATGTGGCGTAAAACATGATTACATTATGATAGAAAGTTAGCGTCATGATGTTTCAACGATGGCATTGTAGTTAACTCCGGATTAATTGTATTTATAAATTTGGAGTAATCTAATCACAAACATTTCTATTAAATATTAGTACAGGTTTAAGCTACATAATCAATTATGCCACGCACACACACACACACACACACACACACACACACACACACACACACACACACACACACACACACACACTCAAACACACACACAAACACATATATATATATATACATATAATATATAAATATATATATATATATCATGCATACATTGTTCCACTTTATATTAGCTGTTCGAAGGCATTATAATTTTCGAGATCAGAGAATGGGCCGGAACATTTTCCCTTCATTGTTAAACAGAGTATCTCGTGTACTTCAGACGATGATGAGATGTGAAGATCCCTCATGTCATTTTCTTTACTGTGACGATTATCATTTCCACATGTTTGTTATTAGTTCAGCCCTTGGGTTGAATTTTTTTCTCTCGTGAGATTGACTAAACAACTAAACATTACCCACAAACATATATAAGACATTATTTAAAGCTACACCTCGTCAGTTAGCTGCGTACCGAAGACGATGTTGATATAATCCAGACAGTGGTTTCGATTCCGACACACATCTGAGTTTGTCACTTGTATTTCTCTTACGGGCGTTCCTCGGCCAAATGCCTCGGACGTGACCAGTGACGATAATAAACAACTGACTCAACTAAACTCAAGTTTCTTAATTGTAAAAAAAGGTTTGTTGAGTTTTAATTTACATCATTTAAAGAAGGTGAGCTTAAATGGATAACGCAACATGTATCACAGACATTTAGTTTAATTAACAAATAGGTTAATTGCCACGCGAAAACAATCCTTTGTTGTCCAATAGCCTTTAAACCAATAACATATACTTTCATGATTTGTATATATGCACTTGAATGCATGTAACATCGATTTAACAGAATAACCACCAATGTTGAGTGTTGGCATTCAGATAGTAGTGTCGTTGCACATACCTAGTTAAACTATATCAACTCACACCTACCCATAAACATCCCAACGAATACATGCACGCACGCACACGCGCACACATACACATATACACACACACATGACGTTCGAACACAACTCTGCCTAGCGAAATCTGCCGAGAGGAAAAAGGACTAAATGCACGCAAGTAAGCCAAATGTCTCTTCTACTTAGTGTGATATGCCGTTCTTATTTACCCTGTGTGACCGTTACGGTAATCAGCAATTACGATCATTTCTAAAGTATAATCAATTACGATTACGTGGGTTCATATAATCGATTGCAACCAATTAAGATCATTGACTATAATTATTCCGATCCTGGTGTATAGCGACAGATCGTCATTCATTAGAGGCACGTTAACGTTATGATGTGAAATAACCGTCATGATAAGTCGCCACTGACCTGCTCACTATCTTATAAATATTGATGTACAAGAAGAATAATTGTTTTATCATTATTACTATTATTATTAGTAGTAGTAGTAGTGGCAGTAGAAGTAGTAGTAGTAGTAGTAGCAATGGTAGTAGTAGTAGTTGTAGTTGTAGTTGAGGTTGTAATGCTAGTAATACTAGTAGTAGTAGTAGTAGTAGTAGTAATGCTAGTAATAGTAGTAGTAAAAGTAATAGTAATGCAAATAGTAGTAACATATGTAATAACAATAATAATGAATTAACATTGATAGTTTCATTCAGAGATAAATAGTAGAAGGGTCATTTTTAATAGTAAAGTACTAATAATGATATTATCGTTATTATTATTATTATTATTATTATTATTAGTAGTAGTAGTAGTAGTAGTAGTAGTAGTAGTAAAAACCGTGTTGAATAAAATGATAAATGGCATAAATTGAACTTCATATATTCGATTAAAGTTCACTGTTGTACAGAAATTAATCTAGTCTTTATAAATAACATAAAATATAACTCACTAATACAGTTATGTTGTTGTTATAATCAAATACGGTGAACATAATTACGTTATAACCTGTTATTCGATCTCACATGAGGCGAATACTCTAACGGAGATCCGGGATACTGGTAATATACTTATCCTGGTAGAGCGACAATATTATGTTTTCTGTCTCCAAATTCTAAAGCAGTCCATTGTGAGAACTCTGCGCCTGGGTCAACACTGCGTTATACTAACTGATTTATTATATTATGGAATGTTCATTGTGACATCTCAATTACTTTAATGTTGCTAATAAAGTTGTGATGTTACATAACAATTTGTTGTGAGTTATATTCGATTTAGTATCACAATATGGGTCATTTTGATTGAAACTATATTAACTAACTCATTACATCTTTATGGATATAAACAGATAGCTGGCCTCTAACTAAATATTCGACTTGGACAACATATACATATATTATTGGTTCCAGATGTTCATCCATACTTTTTCACAAGAATAGCATTTCACGCAATACCGTCCAATGAATTTTTTGTAATATCTACTACGTATGAATCAGTACTTACAAGATTCCTACTGGTACAGATTATACACAATATCATATATTTAACAGTCACAATATTAGCTATTACCAGACACAACTATTTATAAAGAATAATCTTAGTATCTATTGATCATTGACATCTAGTGCGAGCGAAGGTGTAGAATCGCTTGCAAAGTCGAAGCAATAGCACGCGTTGGCTTCCGTAATGATATCAGCGTATTGTTCTGGAGGACATCCGGTAAGATATTACAGACAGTACATCGTTAGTCGTCGTCGGAGATACGTCGGTGTCCACATCATAGTGCTCAAAATGGCGGACATTGACAGGGACTCTATTTCACAAGCATACGAAGATGTTCGAAATGACGCTTCCGAGACTAACTGGTAGGAAAATGGAATTAGCAACAGATAGTTTTATTATTTGTAACCCAGGTGTCTATTGATTATGGTAAATGTGCCGTGTAATATGTACTTATCAAATATTCTGAAGAGAGATTTTTAAATATGATGAAGGTTTGTTTCCGGCTGAATCATTACTGTTATCTTTATCACTTTTATAAATATTATCGGTTTTTGTGTATCATCGAAGTCGGAATCATCATTATCAATATCATCATCATCATCGTTATCATCATCATCAGTTTGTTAGTTCATGTTTTACTCAAGCTCATACATGTTTACACTGATTGTTATTATCAGACAAGGATGCTAGCATTTAGTCGCTCATTCAGTACATAACAGGATATGTGTGTGTGTTTATATATATATATATATATATATATATATATATATATATATATATATATATATATATATATATATATATATATATATATATATATATAGCAATATGTACTTGAAATAGAGAGAGGGGGGGAATAGACAGACAGACAGACATACACAAATAAAAGTGAATATATATATATATATATATATATATATATATATATATATATATACATAGATTTATAGTTAGATTAGTTATTTGGCTTATATAATTATGTATTTATCTATTTTTCTTTAATCTGTTCGCCAAACTAAAGAACAAAAACGAGCATCCAATTTGTCTTCTTTAAACCGTGTTCACTGTGCTGCATTCTTATAAATGTGTTATTTTCCCGCGTTTTGACAAGACGACTTCATTCCCCAGTGAGCGCGAAAACCCTTTTAATGTATATTCTCGTACAAGTCTATATATCAAATCGAACAAGTCTTACACAGGTCATTATGACACAACTATAACGAGCATGTTGGACACCGTCTGTCGCGACATCATTACCGAAGTGATGTAGTGTATGTTTTGTTATTATACAACATTGGTCAGTACTAAGACACGTCGTTCAAGGGTCAGACACGAGTGATAGGCCACGCCGAGGATGCTCTCAGCACGCTGTGCATTGGGCGTCTACATGACCTACGTGGTAGGGATCTTAGCCACGGGCCTGTAATACTTAGGTGCAAACTGAGTCAGGCTATGTATTACGGGTCGTTCATCTTTCCATTAGCTTCATCGGCTTTGAACGTCACAATGTCCATTCAAGGTCTCATGGGCACACACGTGACCATGTGACAGCAACATTGTTCACAAAATGGCATAAAGATCTTTGCTCCTAGATAAAGTATCCTACCAATCAGGAGTTGGCTACCATTTTCAAAATATCACTTCATTATAACGGTCATCGGGAGCAAGGAGTTTTAGTGTTGTTTTCTAGTAAACTGCTGGTTGCTTGTAGTACCGATATAATATAGGATTAAATACAAATACTATTATATAATTTGGGCATTTACTAAATGATTGTATTGTGACTGAAACCATTATTAAGAGCGAACTAAGAGAAATGGCTACCTTCAGTGTAAGATACTGGGTTAGATTTCCAGTTCACTGAAATGCTCTTTCCTCAACTGACTCTCCACTTCGAGAACATGGCTAAACCTAAATGGAATATGTATCCTTGCGGACATGTGACTTACTTTCAACTGTGGTCTAAAACATATTTGCAAACTGTGAGTTTTACATATCTGATACACTATTTGCGACGGCTATGTTGTATTTTCAAACTGTTACTAATTCCACTGTCAAATATGATTTTAACTGATTTTCCACATATAGACAGACGTCAGTTATTCTATAAACGAAACGGTTTTCGTGGGATAATCAAAACTTTTGACCTGCTTCAAACAGTTGAGAAAGGCTGTGAGTTTATCCAGAGTTGGCATTTACTAACCATAAAGAAAATAGATCAGCTAATTTATTGTCACAAGTGATGTATCCTAGCCAGTTACTGATTGGCTTATTATAAACTTATTTCAGGAAGCTTCGAAATAAAAAAGGAACATTAATTTGATGAAAGAAATTAGAATCAAATTTCATTTATATCATTCAACTAAACATACAAATAAGCCACTATAATGCGAGATATAGTAAACGTATCAAAACTTTTTTATGGAACGGTGAAATAGACTATTCGTGTTTTTGTTCTGTAAACCTAATGTCAATTTCAGTGAAATACCTGTTCAGCTATTTCGATTCAATCGATTTTATAACCAACACTTCCGTATTAATGATTTTTCGCCTTATTTAAAAATTATGGAACAATTAGCAGTTACAATTTTATTATAGGTATTTACTTAGTTATTTTTCTTCAACGGCAAAACTCGAATTAAGCTTATATTTCAGTGTTCGAGTGACATATTCATTTCATCACAAAAATACAGCCAGAAAATAACCATGTCGAGCTGTATACATTTACAAGGTCATTTAATACTATCACATGTAGGGCATTTGTGACGTATGATGAAGACAACATCATCTTACATTCCACTGGCACCGACTACGAGGATCTCGTCTCGAAATTCGAAGGTAAATTGAGTCTTTTGTTTTATGAATGTCGTTTACTGTTTGACAAATTAAAATTGTATCCATTCCTTTCTGTATATAGAAGGAACTGATTATAAAGGATGACGTTCAGTCTTTCTCATTCACTCATATACACATTAAATGATTCAATCATCGATTCAGAATTTTTGTTAAATTCAGCATATATGCTTTCCCTACTATACATATATTCTATCCTCTCTCTCTCTCTCTCCCCCCTCTCTCTCTCTCTATCAATATCTCTCTCTCCCCCCTCTCTCTCCTCACTAGCTATCTGTCTGTCTCTCTCTCTCTATATATATATATATATGTATATGAATGTGTTGTGCTGTGTTGTTGTTAGGATAGTTATGCTGTAACAAATATTGCTATACTTGCAGTAGGTTATGTAAACAACGGATGAAACCTGAAGTATTTTGGTTATCAGCCACGAACTATTATCCAGCTTAATTGGACAGATTTTTTTCACGACTAGCACTATTATCAATGTCACCTATAGTAGTAGTAGTAGTAGTAGTATAGTAATATTAATGATGATAATAATAATAATAAGTAAAATCCAATTCCTACCACGCTTTCTGACAGAATGACTTATATCAAATAAATCCCAGAACTATAGAAAGCAACCAATTTAGAGATGATTAACCTTAAAGCAGAATTAATTGTTTAAATGACAGCTACACAAAGTTATCTTTATCGATCTCCACCAGATGATCAGCGAGCGTTTGCCTTCATCAGGATGACGGTTGGAGATGAGATGAGTCGACGGCCGAAATTTGTGATGATCACATGGATTGGACCGGAAGTAGGTCCAATGAAACGCGCCAAGGTCAGCACGGACAAAGCATTCGTTAAGCAAATATTCCAGGTAACTCACGTTTAATATTTAATATGTACGAAATCGATGAACAAATGAATCATAAAACTGACTAATAGATTATCTATCAAGTTATGTATAAGTTAATAATAAAATGGCTGAGGTTTGGAAAGAAACATTTTTTGTATTTGTTAGTTCACTGTTCCATTACTTGTACTCATTTATTCCCATTTGGTTCGATATACTATTAGTTAATTGCAGTCTATTAATTCTTTATGGAAAAATTGAAACCAAGATTATCGGAATATATTTATGTGAAATATGATTAAATTGACAAATCAAGCATCTATGTTGATATCCATTTCCTACATGCAATAGCCACTATGCTACGTTAACAGTTCCTGCTAATACAGTGGGAAGACAGTTGTTGTTTGTAAGTACAATGAGAGCTCAAAAACAATGCTTTTTTTTCGTTTATCATTTTTGTCCCATGGAAAGATCTTTGCTAAGGAGATCCAGACGAGTGAGCGATCCGAACTCCAAGAAGACTATATTACCCAGGAACTTATTAAAGCTGGTGGTGCTAACTACGGAACGGGAATGCAGAACGAGTAGGTGGCAACATATTGCGAATGACATACCTAAGCCATTGGAATCTTTCAGAATGTCAAATTGTCACGAATGACACACGGCAGTTGATGTAAACATAGTTAAATACACCTCTTTGTTACAAGTTAGAAAATTAACCGTTATATATTACGTAATCGTATCAACCATGATATGCTATTGTACAAATTCGATTTTTATGGAATACTTGGGGTGCCGAATAAATAATTTTAAACTTATTGCCTTATAGGTATCAGTTTGTTCAATTAGGAAAGTTTTAAGGGTACCTATTTGGTTTGGAATACCACAATGTTCTATTCTAGACATAATACACGCATACAATATATATACTGTTAAAAAGAATAGGTAACGGTTGCAATGTAAAGACTCCTAAAGTTTTGGGAATTTACATTGACGAACATCAGACATGGAAATACCATATGTCTATTGGTAACACCAAAATATCGAGATCACTATTTTCATAAAGCAAGTGAAGAATATCATACTACATATAGCATGCAAACGTTTCATTTTGTTTTAGTACATTGTCACGGCTCCTATGGTTACACTGCTCCATCATACTTCAGAAACGAGTCTTTATTATTATTAATATCGTTAATCTCGAATCTCAAAATTGGATGACTTGCATGAATATCAAGTTAATAAATGTCGACAAATTATCTCGTTCCTAATTCAAATAACACACTAATGTTAAATATTAAAAAACTACCAAAACTACGTCCGATTGAAAACATGAAATTTGCTCAAATTGTAATCGTGTGTAATAATATAAATGTTTAATACTATTAACTCCACAGTCTAGTTTCTTTCTCACCAGTTCGTGGGTCTCAGACTGGCACATAAACATATAACGATTGATCATCATTCTGAACCAGTTAGAAGACAACAGATAAGATAAGCTGGTTCGCCAATTCATACTCTTTTGATATTTAGTTATTATTCTTGTGTATCTATGATATAAGTGTGGGTGTATATATATAGATTGGGAATAAATTAATTTACCATTTTTCTTTTGTCATTAGCCAAGTTTTAAAATCTGAATTTAAAGTGTACAATATCAGCAACCAAATAATAATATTATTTTCATAAACATTTATTCTTTTGCCCCCGTATGGACTGGTGTATTCCTGTTCTCTGATTGGAAGAGACAAAACAATTAATTTTCTTAAACAATAGCATTCTAAAACCATAGCATCCGTACCTTTCATTGCTACGATAAGATGTGAACAGATATCTCACTCATTTGAATAATCTTGGTTGTGATCTTTTACCATTCATCACCTTTTCTCTCAAAGTCATGTACGTATAGAAATTATTCTAAAATTATTTGATCTTTTCCCACCATAACACAAACCATCCTTGGTAGCAGTCTGTAGAACGATCAACTTTCGTCAACACGAGGTTAGTAATTAGTATTTGTTTCCATGACCTTTCCATTAGATGTGTTTGTATTTTCGAACAGTGTAATTTTAGTATATCATAATGTTCAAATTTGTAAACATTTTGTAGTGGTATACAATCATCATAATGTTTCTAGTTTACATAATAAACTTCATAGAAGTCAAATGAAAGGAACCCTCGGACGATGATCCACAGAAGTATTTGGGAGAAGTGTTGTGCACCAACAAAAACCGGTCAAATAAACTTGGCAATATTCTCCAACTATAGCTTTGATAATGCTATTTATACAAAACACAATGTAGACCTTTGCACCCATGTCAACAGTGTAGGAGACCATGATACAACACAAACGGGTATAATCGCAAATGCATCTAAACATACAAAGGTCAGTGCTTGCCTTAGGACGGCATTATGGATCTATTGTTTGTTTAGTGAGGTGTCCACGATGCCAATAACCTCAATGCAAATAATACTACTGGCACAGCTATTCCAAATGTACGTATTAATCTAGTAAATTGTCAATCAACCTGCAATAAATCTGATGGAATATATGTCATAGTTAAAGAAATGGATCCTTATGATCTTGCCATTACATAGACTGAGCTGACATTTAATGTTAAGGCCAGACAATTGTTGGTGAGATGACTCCATCTGAATATTAATTCTATTGTGCAGCTCGAATTCAAAAGAAAAGTGGAGGAGTCGGTCAGATACTTTCCATCTAAACAAATATTTAATAAAGAATAACGTAAATGAATCAGCCTTGGTTCGAGTGATTTATCAGAGTATGGCAGTATTACTTGCTCTTCTGTAACTGTCTGCTGTATTTCATACAGTTGATCACAATGTGCTATACGTTGGGTTAAATGACGTTAAAGTACTTGAATAGTTTGGATCCTATCTGGAACAACACTATCAGAAAGTATCTGTTCACGTTATTTTATTTGATGTTCAGTTATATGTTGTACCATGGGGTTCTATTTTTGCTCCTCTGGTTTTCACAATGTATACCCGTGCTCACCTCTGATCATTATACAGCGATATGGTGTTACTATGACGTATATGTTGATTACACACAACTATATATATCACTGGATCTTGACAATGAGTTAAATTTCTTCTCTTGCCTGAAGAATATAGAACATTGTGATGCTATATATTCGGCAATAAATAACTCAAAATCTTCTAAGATTAAAAGGTAATACACAAATATTATACACTTATCTTCACTACAATGCCTTAAATTTCTTAAAACACCAGCATTAAAGATGGGTACATATCCATTTGGACCTAATGGTCAGTAATAAACATTAGGGGTTATTTTTTGATAACCCTATTAACATTTGGGAACATGTTACATCAGAATGCCCAGCTGCCTACTACCATCTTAAAATTGTACTCAGTTTAAGAGCAATATTAACACAAGAAGCACTTGTTACTGTGGCCAATGTCTTTGTTATATATCATACAGACTATCTGTATCTCCCTTGCATATATGATTATACCATAAATCGTCTTCAGTAAATTTCATCATATCATGCCAATTCTTCACAAAACTTTGGCCAATTGTTAGACATAGTATCCACATCTACCAACGACATGGCACTTGAATACCTGTGTGAGCTGATGTCCATTAGAAACTTATCCCGAAATCTCAGCTCATCCAGCCAGATACTATTGCGGGTACCGGTGTGTCAGCTCAAGTCATATGGTGATTCTGCATTTAGTGTTGCAGCCTCTACTTCGTGGATATCGGCGGATATTAGACGTGCGTAGCCTCTTATAGTTGTTACATATGTTCTAGAAATAAATATGTTCAAGGTTGCTTTCACCGATAAATAATGATTATTGCTGAAGTTTTTTGTTTTTGTTTTTCAGGCATATTATTTGGCGTCTTACTGTAGAGCGCCTATGAATGGCTCCTGCTAGTATGTGTGTTTTATTAAATATACGTTATTATTATAAACATTACTAAAGATAGTATTCCATTTAATAAGCGAAAATTATATAATGTTAGTATACCAATTTAATATTTACAAGCTTTGCTGCTGTATCCGCCCATTGCTTTATTATGAGGACTATCCATACCCCGTGTAACAGTGTTTTGGCAGCATATGTGTGAAAACGGTGAATGTATACCTTTCTGCGATCTGATGTGGCCTACTTTATTGCTAAGGTGTATCTTTCCATGAAAAGCTCGAACAAATAGTATATCATAAGCGAATATGAAAAGTGGACCAATGACATTGAGCCATTCATCCAATCTATCGTGGCTTCAGTTGATTTATGGCAAATCATTGATAATATAATGTAAATATAAAGTTAGCTATCCCTTATTTTGATTATTTAGCTAATTTACTAATATGTCGTAGGTGTATTATGCCAAAACGCCACTGTTTCTTGTCTACGGCTGGTAGATATAATGTGTTCCCATTACACATCACCTTCAATACTTGAACATGTGCCACTCATTAATACACTATCATAGACCTACTACATACCGTCAATTGATGTGATTGACATACAATCCCAACACCGTGCGAAAGACTTTACACATAATATAATCCTTCATTAGAGTTAGTTTTAAAAAAAACTTCTATTGTTCATTCTCTAGCTAAATTATCAGAACGTACGAAAAGAGGCCCCGAATACTATATGGAGAAAACCGATGTTAAATGTGAACGTATGGATATATATTCGGTTTTCGTGTGTGGGTATGTGTGTGTTATGTATATGTTGTGTATGTGTGTGTGCATATATATAAATGGGGACCTAGTGCTAATCACAGATCAGCATTAACATTTGAACATCACTGTTCTAAATTATCAACTTTTCAACTAATTAATAATAACACCATTTTGTATTTCTTCACTCTGGTAGTCTCATCAATCAGATTAATGTCATCTAGAAAATATGAGCTGTAGATAGAGGGGGCGATGCTGCTCCATTATTGATCTGAAAGTATTCTGATTTATGTTTATATTATTCATATATTATTCATACTGTGTACTAATATTTTCTACTTTAGCCTTAATTTGTATTGATGAATTCTTGGCCGTTGTGTTCAGCACACAGCCTGGTCTTGTTTCAATAATTGTTACCTATTTATATTTAGATTTGGATTATTTTAATACTTTGTTATAGCTATTATAATCTCGACGTGTCATTCGCAGTATCGGAGACCTGCCTGAAATCTGCTGTTCTCGACCATGGGTCAAATAGATCAAGTGGATAGGCGCTTTAATTTAGATCCCACCACACCTAACTTCATATACTTAGGGACGCTAAATTAAGCATGAATGAATGTTCACTTAGTGATGAACGGAAACATATGAGGATTAGCGGTTAGCTTCTAGTAAATCATAATATTTACTCAGGTTTGAGACGATATTTCGTTCTAGTCCTGTAATAATCCATTGTGCAGTATTGCTACTTTGTTTATATTTTAGTTAAATCGCTTCAGTGAGTCCATACTGAGTTAGTGTACATTCTCTTTGTTATGGACAAACTGTAATGTTTGTTAACACGCTGAGGCTATATATAGGGCTTGAATTTTCACTTAGGTTAGAGAAGAACTTCGACGCCAGACCAGTCGGACGTGTATTGATACATGGTTCACATAGGTAGGATTTATTCAGCTATTCGAACCCAGAATAAAGCTGAGGTCAGCATCTGAGGTGTCGAAATGCTTTATATACAGGTTTCTTTTGGACCACAGAAAATTACTGTTGAATGTAAACTGTGGTGTCAAAATAGTTTATGATATGTATGTAGCAAGTCACCATTGAACCACACGCACGTGTTTGTTGCGAGCTGTGGTATCAAATGGTATGTTTTTACGTGCTTCCGCTTTTTGTACGTAGCCTGCATGTAGCCGCTTTCCTGTGGGCGTGACATATTTGTCGCGTACGAAAAGCGAATTAGCTGGTTCCCACAGGCTGATGAGTAGACCAGACACATGCTTAGGTATACGCACACATATTTAGATTAATGTATGTATAGTTGTATTTAGATTTATGGAGGTAGGTTTCGAAGGAGGTTTAGATATGTTGATGCTCTGTGCCTGTTACCTCTTACTATTACCCTAAAACACACACACACACACACATATACACATACACATACACACACACACACACACACACAACACACATAATATATATATATATATATATCGGGACAAGTTGGTGCTGAAACTATCTCATCCCTGTTAATGTTTATTTTGGGACTATATCATCCACTTACTACCATCTACACAAAAGGAGAGGATATAACTAACATCTATACCATATAGAGAAAAATATATTATATTGTTATAAAAACAAACAAACTCATTCACACACCCAGAAAACCATACAAACTTACACACACGTACATATATATATATATATATATATATATGTGTGTGTGTGTGTGTGTGTGTGTGTTTGTATGTATATGCGCGTGTGCGTGTGTCCCTGCTTGCGTCCGCGTGTGTCTGTCTTACAATCACAATGTATAACGTCAAACAAAATTATTGAATACCAGTACATTGTAAATTGGCTAAACGGGTATAAATTGTTGATGTGCTTTTAGATTATTAATGATGCAAACATGTTATTTCTACAAACGTCACAACTCACCACTGACTTTAATAACAGGATCTATCCTGGTGTACGCCCAGCAACGTTGTGTTTATTCAAGTACATCTCACAACACTGGACGAACGTCAATTTAAAAATGATTCTGGTGACAGTTGGCTTTATTTTGTTGGTACATTCATTACCAGCACGTACAGATAGTGGGTATGTATAAAAGTATTATTATTATTATTATTATTATTAGTTGTTGTTGTTGTAATCGTCATTACTATCATCTTTATCATCATCATAATCAATGTCATCTTCATTATCATCGTGATCGTTATGGTCAATTGTTTTCAGTAGTTTAATAAAAAAGGAGCTGTAATAGCAATAGGTAATCGTCATAGTATTTGTAATATTTGTAGCAGTTATGGTAATAGTAATAGTAGTAGTGATAGTAATCGTAATAGAAGTAGTAGTAATAGCAGCAGTTGTAGTATTAGTAGTAGTAATAGTAGTAGTAATAGTAGTAGTAATAGTAGTAGTAGTAGCTGTAGTAATAGTAATAGCAGCAGTAGTCGTGGGGGTGCTGGTAGAAGTGCTAATAGTAGCAAGAATAATAGTAGTGAAGGTAGTGGTAAAGAGTGATATAAATAGTTGTTATTGTAGCTATTAGAAAGAGTTTTGGTTTTAATATATATATATATATATATATATATATATATGCAGAATAACCGATTAGCATCAACTATACTAAGTGGTTCATCTAGGCACCTTCTATAAGTAGTATATATTGGGTCACTGTTCATAATGTAGACTACGGTAGTCATTAATAACAATATGTGTTAATGTACGAGACAAGCTGAACTTCAGCTTAAGTTTAAATCATTTGATTTGGAGAATTCTGAACATCAGCGAGAATTTTGTTTATTATTGAATAACACTAAACCAGTTTCATTTGTTTTTCATGCAGAGATGACGTCATTAAGGTAATTCCACACACATCAGATGAACTTAGTCATCTGATCGACTACCTTAACAATGAGGCATTACAGGTGTGTAATAAAACATAATCTGTTATAGAATACAATTGGTCGTTTGAACTGTTCAACTTGTAAATGATGATATGATATTTCTGATAATAGTATATTTTCCTTTATAACTAATCAGCATTTGCAGTATAGCTGATCTCGTGTAGGGCAAAAATCCATTATGGGTATGCTCAGGAATGGGTGTATGTATGCGCGCGCGATTGTGTGTTCTGTGTGTGTATGTGTGTGCGATTGTGTGTGCGTGCATCTGTGAATGAAGTGTGATAGGCATAGCATAAACTAAACATTTACACCCGGATATAGACACTGACACATTTATATTAGCATTTAGATATGTTCGACGACTTATCTGGTGTTGTGGTTTCTGGTTACATTATTATTTTGTTTTCGTATGGCTTTTGAAGGAGCGCAATACGATATATATATATATATATATATATATATATATTCGTATGTGGGTGTATGTTTTATGTGTGAGGGTAGGTATGTATGTATATGTACATACAACAAATAAAGTAACGTATAAACTGTACACATTCCTAATGTCCAATATTATTACTCTAAGTCCAACAACGAATGATATCTTACTTCTGCATATAGATACAAGGAATATTATTGTTGATTAAGCTAATTGTTGATTTGTTTGTGTTAAGTAGAGCGCGACGATTAGGACTTCAGTCAGAGTCACGAAATATTACAACTCACTGTTAATTCATTCATAATCTATCAAATCGAAATTTGTTTAGCCTTACGAATGGAATACAAGTCTTACATAAAGTAATGATAACGAAGAAATTTCAGCCCCCACCCCACCCCACCGCTTTAAATGATAATGTTATATTTTGTACAGACAAATAATTTAGGGGCAATAAAGGTCAGTATGGTGGCTAGCATGGTAGGAATGAAAAAGAGCATTAAAGAAACGTGTTGTCCTCTGTTTCATATAGACCTGTCGATTATTCTAACCATATATGAGCTTTAAACGAAATAATGATTTAATATTATGCTTCAGTAGAAGATTTCAATCCAGTTAGTATCTTCATATGTTCATTATCATGGCATTATTCTAAGCATATCAATTACTAATTAAGGCTGAACCTGCTAAACCATGTTATCTTGCGCTATGCTAATGCACTAACTAAATACATCCACGATTTTTTCAGTATGCATTTCTCTTATTAGATCAGAACAACAAAATGGTTTTGTCTTGATTATGTTTTGTTGTTTTCGCTAATTCTGTTTCTTTCCTACATAAAATGGCTTGTAAATAGGTCAACCGCCACATGATACCCTTTATTTAAATACTAATATTATAGTGTTTGCTACGATATACTATGATACTATATTAGCTTAGCTTTCTATTATGTCAATAGGGCCATATAGATATATGGACGATGCCAAAGAATGTTGATAAAGATGGCGTGTTTAAGATTGCTCATGAATATAAAATACAAACAGAAGCTTGGCTTACGAAAGAAGGCATGGATTACAGCATAATTACAGGGGATATAGAAAGGTAAACGCTAAGGATATATTACTTTCAAAGCGAATAATTCAAGACGTTGAGCGGTTTTCAAGTACATGCTATTATGCATCGATTTTTCAGAGGAAAAGAAACATGTTATCCTTGAGAGAACACGATTGTAATAAAGCTTATGTATATGTAAACCAGCTGGTAAACATTTAGGTATATATGATGGTTTGCTCTAACACTAGAGCCTATTCCCGATAGTGTAGTCCTATGTTACGGGCTGAATTAGAAAAACATATTAGGCTGTTTCCAGCTGGGACACATATTAATATCGGTAATAACTATTTTGTTTGACTATGAAGTAAGCAAAGAAGGAATCAACAAATCGTTACTAATGAGTTTTTTTATGATCTCAGTAGTTCTCACACTGTGGCAAAATGCCTTATCTACTGAAGGGTTTAAATCCGATCTAAATATTAGCCAGTCTAAAATTGCTTTTACAGATAACAAAATGTGGATCATTCTAAACGTGGATGATCACTCTGCCATTTCCTGAAATACTCCTATTAGTTAGTTAGTATTTAACCTAAATTATTAATGAAATCTTATGAATAGATAAAACATTTCTAAATACTACTGACAATACAGTTCCCTCTAATTATAAATTAGATATGTTGTCAGAAGCAGAGTAGATTAAATAATTCCATTAGGTTAATGAAAATCGAGCATATTATAGAACACTAACGCTAATTCAATGTCACATATCAAGCGTACTTTTGTAGCCCAAATTTGATATACCCAAACATTTCGGTTTACAGAGAGTCGTTTGTAACGTATCAGTAATCGAAAATGCTTTGTTATCCCATATTGAATTAATGTTAATATATTCAACTTCAAAAAACCCGATTTTTTGCTGCAAGAACTCTTTTGCTCCAATTATTTTAATTAAATGCATGATTAAGACTTTCCAGTTCTATGCCAATAAATAACGTGCGTTTATTACACCATTTCTTATAGAAACGTACGTTGCCGCATTACGCAATGACATACCCTAGGGTAGCTACTTACATCATTCGGCAGCTTAGTAATCAGTAATGATCCGTGCGTGGGTTTTCCGGTTGCAGTCTATCCGCTTTGCTCATCATATATATCAGTCCCATAGATTAATATTTTATATTTCAGG